>ML807689.1:149896-161958 GCA_009831015.1 Picea engelmannii | reverse complement strand
ATTCTTTGTGTACTAAAAAAAAGTTTTTTGTTTTTTTGTTTTTTCAATGTTTCTATAAAGTTTTTTGAGTTTGTTTATTCAACTCACAACCAAATAATGAATATAAATTTTGTAATGTTAATAATGAAGTATATCTTAATTTTTTTTTATTTTGTTTAAAACATAACAAAAATGAAATTTACATATAATTTTTTAATCAACAAAATTTTATTTGATTTTTGAAACTATATTATATTATAATGTTTTTATGACATTTTTTTTAGCTTTATACATTATATATTATAGTGTTCTTGGATAGTTGTTGTACTAAAACACTAAACACAAATATATTTAAATTCTATTTATATCTTCCATCAACAATTTCTCTATTTTTAAAATTTGAATACATTTTTATCTTTACAATTTTTATTTTGCTAAAAACACACTAACAAAAATGGTGTGTGTATATATATATATATATATATATATTATTTTTGAAACTATTATTTTTTGTTTTTCATTTTTTCAATATTTCTATGAGATTTTTTGAGTTTTACTTAAATTGTTTAAAGAGAAATTAAAATCTATTGAGTTTTATTTAAATTATGAGATTTTTTTTATTTTTATTTAAATTGTTTAAGGAGGAGATTTTTTTTATTTTTAATTAAACTAAGAGAATCCCTTGTTTGTGTACTAACACTCAATTTTATTTATTTATTTATTTCTATTTATATGTTTCCATCAACCACTTCCTTATTTTAAATATATTTATTAATAAAGCATTATAATTATTAAATTTTTCTTTTTCTATCGATTAAATAACATTTTATTCATTTAAGTTTCAAATTTTAATTTAAATAAAATAATAACGTTTAACTATATATAATTTTATGTAATTTCCATTAGGAAAATAATCATATTTATGTGACTTATAAATTAACAAAAATATATTTATCTCTTGCATTCAAACACTAGAAATTATATATATATATATCTATTTATATTTATTTTTTCATCTTTTATATATATATATATATATATATATATATATATATATAATTAATGTGTGATATATTTTTTATATCTTTCTAATTAATGTGATAAAACATATATAAATATATCACACATTAATTTTATATATATATATATATATATTTATCTTTTCATTATGATGCAGGAGCATCGCTCACTCATCAAGCGAGCCAGCACATTGAGAGGAAACAACTGGACAGCGCCAGCATGCATTTTGAAATACTTTGGAAGTATTGCGCCGTCCTTTAAATGAAGTCATTCATAAAGAAGCACACTTGTATTGTAAAGGGGACCTTGAGCCTTTAAGCTATCGTCCTTAGTAGGTAGGAAGACATTTAATAGATTTAATGCAGGTAGATAGAGGTTTAAGTCTATATTAGATAGTTTTGGTTTCGAGAGGGAAAACGGATATAGACACCCTCCTTGGTATCATTGTATTATTATCAAAAGTAGGAGCAAGAAGAAGAGAGCAAGCAGAGAAATTGTATGCAGAACCCCATGTACAGATTTGAATTAATAGAGGAAAGTCTTTGATTCAATTTCATGGATGATGTTGTTTATGTGCTCATGAATGTTTTCTTTCTATCATACATTTTCTTTGATATGCTGTGTATGTGATTTCATAGTTGATTTGAAATCTGTGAGAGAAAAGAGAATGAGTTTCAATTGTTTCTCTGTCTGAGCCAGGAGATTCCTGCATAGAGTGCAGTTGAATTCATTCGCATAGAGTGCATTGATGAGGCTAGATAGTTAAACCCTTATTCTCATCCATCCAGAAGCTAGTGTAAGTTGGTAGAGCCATGCAGGAGAAGTGCAGACTGAAATTGAAGTCTCAGTAGTAAAATCTGAGCAGGAGAAGACAGATATTTCTATTGCCAGAAGTGCATAAAGTCTGGCAGACTCAACACCTTGAGAGTTGTTGAAGGTTGAGTACGAGAAGTGTGTGCCGAGTCTCTCAGGGACTCAGAGTTAACAAGCACAGGAGGGATAGTTCTTTCGTGATACTATGGAGGCGGACCCAGGAGAAGGTTCAAACAGGAAAGAGTTTTAGGGCGATAGGAATCTCCAAAGAGGAAGAAGCAATGGTCAGGGTTCGCAGGGGAGAATCGCGAAGTCCCACCGACTGTCAGATCTTGGAGAAGCTGCGCAGGATTTAGTCCTTAGGCGCAGGAAGGAAGAACCAAGGGCCATCGGGATTTGGTCTTCGGAGTTTGTGGAGGTAAGAGTTTCACAGTTGTTGAAATCGCGATTAGCGATTTCCCGAAGCCGTTGGAGCCATTGATCACTATAGGGACAGGTGGCACAAGATCCCGAGAAGTTGGGGTTCAGCATTCGGGGTTTCCCAATGCAAAGGAATTACAACCTTTGAAATCACGATCACACAATTCTCGATATAACGGAGAGAGAAGGTGACATGGAAAGGAGAAGGTGCATGTGTGTATCAGAGTTCGGGGTTCGGGGATTTGTGGTGCAAGTGAACTGCGACATCACATATGCTGATTCCCCGATAGGGAAATTCCCGACAGAAATGGAAGCGTTGACTCTTTGAACCATCGGGTTTCGGGGTTTTGGGGAGAACGAGAACCGTGCCCACAAGTTTCACGATAGCACGAAATCTGATTTCCCAAAAAAGAGAAAGGGGAGATCGTCGGGAGAGGATTTCGGTGGGTATTGAAAACTCCTGTAAGGAATGGGATGATTTCTTTAATTCTTTGGGCCTAAGTGAAAGAAGGTCTTGGTGGAAGTGGGACGCGCAGGGGAGGCGTATCTGCACCAAGTGGTATCAAAGCGGGAGAAGAGTTCTCTTTGTTTCCGGTAGCAGAGAGAAGAAGAATTCACCATGCCGCCCATAAGAGAAAGACAATCACCTGACCCAGAGGACAGGGAGGTGAGAAGAAGAGGTAGGCCGACAGGGAATCCAGAGATGGAAATACAGATACGAGATCTCAGAGTGAGACTCGAGGAGATGGAAACAGCTCAGAGATGCACAGCTGGTGCAGGGGATCTTAGTGATTCCGACAATGAGGTTGAAGTTGAACCACAAGGAGAAGTTGCAGCCGAGGATGCAGCAAATGAGGGATTAATAAAAGCTATCGCCTGGATGAGTTCAAAGACAAAAATGGATATTCCAGTCTATGAAGGAAGTTTGGATGCAGAAGAGCTGTTGGATTGGATCAGGGCTCTTGACACCTACTTCAATTATGAGGATATCGAAGAGGATAAAAAGGTTAGGCATGCTGTCACAAAGTTGAAGGGACACGCAACATTATGGTGGGATGAGCTACAGGTAGATAGACATTCCAAAGGCAAATAGAAAATTAAAAGCTGGGATCGAATGATTGCTAAGATGAAAGCAAAGTTAATCCCAAGGGGCTACCAAATTAATCTGTTCAGGAGGATGCAGAACCTGAGGTAGAAGTTGATGACGGTGAATGAATACACCGAAGAGTTTTACAAGCTCAATATCCGAGCAGGTCATCAGGAGAGTGATGATGAGAAGGTTTCCAGATACCTGAATGGTCTGAGATATGACATTCAGGATGAATTAAGCATGACGACCATCAGAACGATTGAGGATGCTTACCAGATGGCTCTAAAAACTGAGGAGAAGCTGGGCCATAAGCAAGGATAGCGAGGGAGAGGCAGAAGTCAACCCAGAGGCAAGGTAGTTGCCCAGGAGAAATATCAGAAGCCCAAGGAGGAATGGAAGAAACCTCAGGGTAAGATTGAGAGAGGTGGAACCTCACAGCAAAGACAACAATGTGCTGAGCCGAGGAGACAGCATAGTGAACAGAGAGGGGATTATGCTGATGTAAACACTTTTCCTCATACCAAAGGAAGGGGAAGAGGCCGAGGTGGAGTGATCACATGATTCACATGTGGAAAGGATGGACACAAAGCAGTTGACTATCCAGATAGGAAAAAGGACCGAGGAGAAGCTAACATGGTTGAAGCAAAGAGGCAAGATGCTGAAGAAGAAGGCGCAGAAAGCGGAAGCTCACTTCTGATGCGAAAAGTCCTTTTGACACCTGAGAAAGAGGCACAGGAAAGTTCAACCCAAAGGACCAGACTGTTCAGGACAACTTGCAAAACTAAGGATAGGAAATGCAAGGTTATTGTGGACAGTGGAAACACCAACAATCTCGTTTCAACCAAGATGGTAGAAAAATTAGAGCTAGAAATGACTGATCACCCGAGTCCATACAAAGTATCATGGCTACAAAAAGGACATCAGGTGAGTGTCACTAAACAATGTTTAGTTGAATTTAAAATTGGGGGATATAATGATAAGGTCTTGTGTGATGTCATTCCCATGGATGTATGTCATTTGTTACTGTGTAGACCATGGCAATATGACAGGAATGTGGTTCATGACGGAAGGATGAACACATATACTTTGGAGAAGGAGGGAAGGACACACAGATTGCTTCCAATAAAATATAAAGAAGTGAAACCAGAAGTAAGCAAAACAATACTTCTCATGAGTGGGAAGGAGCTTCTCACAGAGATGGAGAAGAAGGAAGATCCACAATTCTTTGTGGTCAGGAAACCGAGAATTGTCCTTACTAGCACGAGAGTGGATGACTTACTAGTTGAGATTCAAGAACTGCTGGAAGAGTTCACTGACATCATAGTGGACGAACCACCTCGTTCGTTGCCACCGATGAGGAGAGTGAGTCATCGCATCGACCTCATACCAGGAGCCAGTTTGCCGAATAAGGCTGTGTACAGATTGACGCCACAAGAAATTGAGGAAGTCAAGAAGTAGGTCCAGGATTTGTTGGACAAAGGACTGGTCAGGGAAAGCCTGAGTCCGTGTGTTGTTCCAATGGTGCTTAGTCCGAAGAAGGATGGAGGATGGAGGATGTGTACAGACTCCAAAGCGATCAACAAAATTACCTTCAGGTACATATTTCCACTACCGAGAATGGATGATCTGATGGATTGCCTGAGTGGGGCAAATTACTTTTCAAAGATTGATCTGAAAATCGGATATCACCAGATTCGCATGAGGGAAGGTGATGAATGGAAGACAACATTCAAGACAAACGAAGGTTTGTACGAATGGCTGGTCATGCCATTTGGTTTGACAAATGTGTTGAGCACATTCATGAGACTGATGAATGAAGTACTGAGGGAATTCATCGGGAAGTTTGTAGTCGTATATCTGGATGATATATTGATCTACAGTAAAATGAAAGATGAACATTTGAAACATTTGTCCATTGTGATGAGAAAACTACAGCAAGAGAAGTTGTTGATTAATATGAAGAAATATTCATACATGAAGACACAACTCATTTACTTGGGTTTTGTAATATCGGCAAATGAGTTGAAGATGGATCCGAGTAAGGTAGAAGTGATCAAAAACTGGCCATCACCGAGAAATGTTTTCGAGGTGAGGAGTTTCCAGGGATTGGCTAGTTTCTACCGAAAGTTCATTCAAAATTTAAGTGGAATTAGCGCCGCAATGATGGACACGGTGAAGAAAAGGCACAAGTCTTTTCATTGGACAACAGAGGCTCAGAAGAGCTTCAATCTGTTGAAGCGGAAGATCACAGAGCAACAAGTTCTGGTGTTGCCAGACTTCAAGAAGACATTCCAGGTGAAATGTGATGCGAGCGGATACACTATAGGAGCGGTCTTGAGTCAAGAGGACAGGCCAGTTGCATATTTCAGTGAGAAGATGGATGAAGCAAAGATGAAATACTCCACGTATGATAAAGAGTTTTATGCCATCATACAGGCATTAATGAAGTGGAGGAATTACTTGATTTCGAAAGAATTTATATTGTACAGTGATAATCATGCATTGCAGTTTGCGAGTCAACAAGAGAAATTGAATCAGAAACATTCAAAATGGGTAGAGTACATGCAAAATTTTACATTTGTAATTAAACACATTTCAGGGACTACTAACAAAGTAGCTGATGCTTTGAGCAGGAAATGTTTATTGCTGCAGGAATTCTGAGTCAAGACATTGGGTTTTGAAAACCTGAAGAACATGTACGCAGGAGATGCAGACTTCGGGGAAGCATATGAAGCAGTCGAGAACCCAGTTCTCAGAGATCGGAGCCCATGGATAGACTACATGATCCAGGAGGGATTGTTTTTCAGAGGCAATCAACTATGTATTCCAATTTGCTCCATGAGGGGGAATTTGGTGAAGGAAAAGCATAGTGGCGGATTAGCAGGTCACTTTGGTCATGAAAAAACATTCGCCAAGCTGAGAGAATCGTATTTTGGCCGGGCATGCGAGAATATGTAAAAAGGTATGTTGACCGGTGTCGAATTTGTCAGCATTCGAAGGGCCGGAAGCAGAATCCAGGGTTTTATCAGCCATTACCCATACCCGAGAGGCCATGGGAGGTGATTAGCATGGATTTTGTATTAGGACTGCCAAGGATGCAAAGAGGGGTTGATTCCATCTTTATAGTGGTGGATAGGTTTTCAAAGATGGCACATTTTATTCTGTGTCAGAAGACCAGTGATGCGACCCACATCGCAAACTTGTTTTTCAAAGAGGTTGTTAGACTTCATGGATTACCGAGAAGCATAGTCTTGGACAGGGATACGAAATTCATAGGTCATTTTTGGAGGACGCTATGGAAGAAGCTGGGAACTAATTTGGCATTTAGTTATACTTATCATTCGCAGACAGACGGACAAACGGAAGTGGTGAACAGGAGTCTGGGAGATTTATTGAGAAGATTGGTGACAGAGCACCATAGCAGCTGGGACAATGTGTTTCCACAGGCAGAGTTTACGTACAACGATTCAGTGAATCGAAGTACCGGGAGAAGACCATTTCAGATTGTGTATGGGACACAACCAAGGGGCGTTTCTGAACTTAGGAAGTCAAAACAGGCTACAACTAGTAGTGCTAGCACTGAAGAATTCGCTGAAGCAATGAAATAACTTCACAACAAGGTGAAGCAGTGATTGCAAGACTCAAATCAGGATTACAAGCGCAGAGCCAATCAGCAGAAGAGACAACTTCAGTTCAAAGTTGGTGATTTGGTTCTATCACACTTGAGGAAGGAAAGGTTCCCAAGGGGAACATATAACAAGTTGAAGATGAAAAAGATCAGGCCATGTAGAGTCCTGAAGAAATTTGGAGAAAATGCATATGAGATTGAATTGTCGGATGGCATCGGGATATCTCTGATATTTAATGTTTCAGATTTATACCCCTATAGGGCTGGAGGAGCAGAAACTGGAACCGAGAAACCAACGATCCAATGGCAGAAGCAATTACCAGTAGCAGAGAAGCCACAGATGGAGTGCATACTGGACGAGCGAGTGGGAAAGAAGACCAGGCGAAAGCAGTATTTTGAATATCTAGTCAAGTGGAAGAATCACCCAGTGGAGGATGCCAGCTGGGAGACAAAAGCAGTTATCCAAAAGCATGGACAGACCGTGCAATAGCTCATGGATAGGAGCCCATGAAAATTTTCAAGCCGAGGAGTATGATGTAGGAGCATCGCTCACTCATCAAGCGAGCCAACACATTGAGAGGAAACAGTTGGACAACACTAGCATGCATTTTGAAATACTTTGGAAGTATTGCGTCATCCTTTAAATGAAGTCATTCATAAAGAAGTGCACTTGTATTGTAAAGGGGACCTTGAGCCTTTAATCTCTCATCCTTAGTAGGTAGGAAGGCATTTAATAGATTTAATGTAGGTAGATAGAGGTTTAAGTCTAGATTAGACAGTTTTGGTTTCGAGAGGGAAAACGGATATAGACACCCTCCTTGGTATCATTGCATTATTATCAAAAGAAGGAGCAAGAAGAAGAGAGCAAGCAGAGAAATTGTATGCAGAACCCCATGTACAGATTTGAATTAATAGAGGAAAGTCTTTGATTCAATTTCATGGATGATGTTGTTTCTCTGTGTATGTTGTTTATGTGCTCATGAATGTTTTCTTTCTGTCATACATTTGCTTTGATATGCTGTGTATGTGATTTCATAGTTGATTTGAAATCTGTGAGAGAAAAGAGAATGAGTTTCAATTGTTTCTCTGTCTGAGCCAGAAGATTCCTGCATAGAGTGCAGTTGAATTCATTTGCATAGAGTGCGTTGATGAGGCTAGATAGTTAAACCCTTATTCTCATCCATCCAGAAGATGGTGTAAGTTGGTAGAGCCGTGCAGGAGAAGTGCGGACTGATCTTGAAGTCTCAGTAGTAAAATCTGAGCAGGAGAAGAGAGAGATTTATGTTGCCAGAAGTGCACAGAGTCTGGAAGACTCAACACCTTGAGAGTTGTTGAAGGTTGAGTATGAGAAGTGTGTGCCGAGTCTCTTAGGGAGTCAGAGTTAACAAGCATAGGAGGGATAGTTCCTTCATGATACTATGGAGGCGGACCCAAGAGAAGGTTCGAACAGGAAAGAGTTTTAGAGAGATAGGAATCTCCAAAGAGGAAGAAGCAACGGTCAGGGTTTGCAGGGGAGAATTGTGAAGTCTCGCCGACCGTCAGATCTTGGAGAAGATGCGCGGGATTTAGTCCTTAGGCACAGGAAGGAAGAACCAAGGGCCATTGGGAATTGGTCTTCGAAGTTTGTGGAGGTAAGAGTTTCACACTTGTTGAAATCGCGATTAGTGATTTCCCGAAGCTGTTGGAGCCGTTGATCACTACAGGGATAGGTGGCACAGGATCCTGGGAAGTTGGGGTTTGGCATTTGGGGTTTCCCAATGCGAAGGAATTGCGACCTTTGAAATCGAGATCATGTGATTCCCGATATAACGGAAAGAGAAGGTGATGTGGCAAGGAGAAGGGGCACGTGTGTATCGGAGTTCGGGGTTCAGGGATTTGTGGTGTAAGTGAACTGTGGCATCACATATGTTGATTCCCTGATAGGGAAATCCTCGACAGAAACGGAAGCGTTGACTCTTTGAACCATCGGGTTTCAGGGTTTTGGGGAGCACGAGAACCGTGCCCACAAGTTTCGCGATAGCGCGAAACCCGATATCCCGACAAAGACAAAGGGGAGATCACCGGGAGAGGATTTCTGTGGGTATTGAAAACTCCCGTAAGGAATGGGAAGAGTTCTTTAACTCTTCTGGCCTAAGTGAAAGAAGGTCCTGGTGGAAGCGGGAAACGCAGGGGAGGCGTATCTGCAGCACATCAATTGACCAATGAAACAAATCATTCACATATACATTCCCAAGCATTTGTTTTATTAAATTGTTTTTTAACATACAATAAATGGATGATAATTTTTCCTCATATCTAAAAATTAGTTAAAATATGTGTTTTTATAATAATTCATTTTATTAAAAAATAACTTGAAAAATAAAAAATAAAATAAAAAATCCTCAAAATGTTTCACCAATGAGACAAATTAGTCACATATGCATTACCAAGCATTCTATAGTAAATGGAACAACTTATACATTCCCAAGCATTCCATAATCAATGAAGCATATACATTCATAGCTACTAAAAGCGTGCAAAAAAACATACACAAATAGCAAGTAAACACATACATATAACCACTTTCAATAAATAAAATAAATAAATTATTATGATGAATTTTATAATTAATTTATGGAATAGATTTTAAAAATAAAACTAATTTATTAAATTGTTTTTTATCAAAATAAGCCATATCCCATCCTCCTCGTAGAAACAAGCCTCTCCCCCATTAAGATAATGACTATGACTAGATACCTAATGTATAAGAACAAGTTAAACAACATGGAATACAAGAGGCTACCTAAAATTGCTTCCAAATCAAGTCATAACCACCATCGACTCAAGCGAGGATGGCATAAAGATGTCTGGTCTTGGCTTAACTATTTGGGAATCATGGAAGAAAACATTTTGCAGAATAAAGATACTATTAAAAAAAAAACGTCAAATCAAAATTTAAGGAAAAAATGTGGTGTGATAAAGAGTTAGAGGAAAAAATAAAATTAAGGTATTATAAAGATGTAATCAACCCTAATCTATAAGATCAAAATTATCTATCTATTTTTCCAAGTGTAACGAAAAAAATAAGCATTGCTAAGATAAGAACAAATTCTCACGAGCTCCATAGTGAAACTAGGCGTTGGTCAATTCCTAAAACTCCATGGGATGAAAGAGTGTGTCACCTTTGTGACACTAAGAAGGTTGAATATGAAAAGCACTTTCTCTTAGATTGTCCAACCTATACCCATATTGGATCTCATTTTCAAAATATTGATCACACTACCAACCTTCCTAACCTCTTAACTCAACAAAAGTATGGTGATCTTGGAAAGCTTCTCTTAATGCTTTTAGAGCACAAAAACAAAATTCTAAAGAATCACAAGTAATCACTTACCCTCTTAAGGTCTGATAGACGAATTAGGTCTTAGTGGAGGTTAATCATCATCATCATCATCATACTCAATTAAACATATACATTCATAGCTACTAAAAGTGTGCAAAACAAACATACACAAATAAAAACTAAACACATACATATAACCACTTTAAATAAACTAAATAAATCATTATGTTGAATTTTATAATTAATTTATGAGATGGATTTTAAAAATAATTTACTTTTATAATTTATTTTTATTTAGCTTCGAGATATTAAAATATCTACTAACAAAATCAACCATAGAAACTCTTAAAATAATGTTTAAAAAAAAATATGGTATTATAAAACTAATAGATGATGATTAACATCCACTAAGATCGAATTGACCTGTATTTTATTTCTGTAAAAGAGAAGCTTTCCAAGATTACCATAATTTGTTTTTTCATTAATTCAATAAATATGTTTTTATTAAATTTTATATTAATATATTTAATTTTAGTTTTCATTAAAATAATAAATATGTTTTTATTAAATTTTATATTTATATATTTATATTATTAAATACATATTTTATTTATTTATTTTAAAAATATGTTTGTTTATAAAATTTTATATTAATATATTTATATTGTTAAATAAATATTTTTATAAATTTTAAAAATAAACTTTACATATGAATTATATTTTCTAACAAATAATTGAGATATCATTAAAAATAGAATTAAATTCATTTTTAATTCATAAAATAAAAATATTATGAAAAAGAAAAAGATTTTTTTAGCTTTGAGATATTAAAATCTCTACTAGTAAACTTAACCATAGAAATTTTTAAAATAATGTTTTTAAAAAAAATATGGTATTATAAAACTATTAACTATAGAAACTCTTAAAATAATGATTTAAAAACAAATATGGTATTATAAAATTAATATATGATGATGATGATTAAAGTTCACTAAGATAAAAAAAGAGGGTGATTACTTGTGATTATTTAGAATTTTGTTTTTGTAAAATCATTAAGAGAAGCTTTCCAAGATTATCATATTTTTTTTAAGCTAAGAGGTTAGGAAGATTGGTATTGTGACATATACTTTGAAAATAAGATCTAATATGTTGGATAATCTAAGAAAAAGTGTTTTTCATCTTCAACCTTCTTAATCAAATAAATATATTTTTATTAAATTTTATATTAATATAGTAAAAATAAATAATTTAATATCATTAAAAATAGAATTGAAATCCTTTTGTAAAACAAAAACTTTGAAATATAAAATCTCTATTAATATATAATAAAAATAAATAATTGAATATCATAAAAAATAAAATACAAATCCCTTTATAAAATAAAAGCTTTGAAATATTAAATCTCTATTAACTGGATCAACCATGATGTTTTTATCATACAATTTTTCACATTCACAAAACAAGTTATAGATAAATAATAAAAATATTATATTATTAAATTTTATTTTATTTTTAATTTTAATTTTCATTAATCTAATAAATGTTTTTATTAAATTTGATATTAATATATTTGTATTATTAAATAAATGTTTTTATTAAATTTTGTATTAATATATTAATATTATTAAATAAATGTTATTATTATTAATATTATTAATACATAAAAATATTATAATAATAAGTGTTTGATTGTATCTATTTATTTTTGTGAATATATGAATATGTTTATAATTGTATTTGTATTTGTATGTTTATGAAATGTATTGTTTGTGTTATTTTCATTGTTTATG
>ML807689.1:124484-139367 GCA_009831015.1 Picea engelmannii | reverse complement strand
GATCCACCACCACCATTATCACTGATTTATTCCCTGATTTGGGTAAGCCTGTAATAAAATCCATAGATATATCCTTCCAAATATCAGGGGGAATTGGAAGCGGTTGGAGGGTGCCTGGAGATTTGACTGTTTCTCTCTTGTTGCATTGGCATACCTCACATTCAACCACAAACTTACGGATGTCCTGTTTCATACCATCCCAGAAAGAGGAACGTTTAACTCTGTCATATGTTTTGGTGAACCCTGAGTGCCCTGCTGTGGGTGTAGCATGAAGCTCAGAGAGTACCGTGGATTTGAGCTTGGATTGTTTACTTAAATACAAGAAACCTTTGTATCAAAGCTCATCCTGAAGCCAAGAGTACCCTGGGGGAGCCTGCACCTTGTTCTGCAGTTGCTGAATTAGATGCGAACTTTTGGGGTCTTGTAGCCATTCCTGGTGCACATCTTGCAGCCAATCAGGGATAATGAAGGAAAGAGAAAAAAGGGATCCTTTGTCTTCATATTTCTGGGACAGTGCATCCGCCACTACATTGTCTTTTCCCTTCTTGTAAATGATCTCATAATCATAGACAAAGAGCTTAGTGACCCATTTTTGTTGCTCCTGGGAGGAAATGCGTTGTTCCAGAAAGTATTTGAGGCTTTGATGGTTTGTCTTAATTTGGAATCGTTTCCCCAAGAGATAAGGACACCATAATTCAAGTGCATGCAGAATCACCAACATTTCTTTTTCATAAATAGGTTTGCCCAGATTCTTTTCAGACAGTTGTTTGCTCATAAAGGCCAAAGGTCGACCCGCTTGCATAAGGACAGTGCCAATGCCTTTCCATGATGCATCGCATTCCAACACAAATGTCTTTGTGAAGTCGGGAAGAGCCAGAACCGCAGTGGTGCACATGGCCATCTTCAAAGTTTGAAAATCTTGAGCAGCTGCTGGGGTCCAAGTGAAAGAGTTCTTTTTAAGGAGATCCATGAGAGGTGTTGTAATCTTTCCATAGTTCTTGATGAACTTGCGATAATACCCTATGAGGCCCAAAAATCCACGCAATATTTTGAGAGTCTTAGGGTGCGGCCAATCTTGCATAGCTTCAATCTTTTTTGGGTCCACCCTGACGCCATCCTTTCCCACGAGATGACCCAAGTATTCTACTTCGGATGCAGCAAAATCACATTTGTACTGTTTCAGGAAAAGCTAGTGCTGAGCGAGTAGGCTAAGAACTTGATCCACATGAGTCAGATGGTCTTTCCATGTCTTGCTATATATGAGGATATCATCAAAGAAAACTAAGACAAAATGACGAAGAAAAGGGCCGGAGACATGGTTCATGAGGCTCTTAAAGGTGGAGGGGGCATTACACAACCCAAAGGGCATGACCAAAAAATCGTAGTGGCCCTCATGAGTGCGAAAGACCATCTTAGGAATGTCAGACTCTTTCATACGGATCTGGTGATAGCCCGAGCGAAGATCAAGTTTTGTGAAGAATTGGGCACCACTCAGTTCATCCAGGAGGTCATCAATGACTGGAATGGGAAATTTGTCTTTGATGGTGAGTTAATTGAGGGCATGGAAGTCAGGACACATTCGCCAAGAACCTTCTTTCCTTAGTACCATGATGATTGGAGAGGAGTAAGGGCTCGTACTAGGACGGATGACTCCGGCAGTAAGGAGTTCTTGGACCATTTTTTACAGGCTATAATTCTTGGTAAACCGTGAAGTCTGATGACTTCTTTGAAAAACAGGTTTGCAATATGAGTTGCGTTGTTGGTTTTATGGCATGGTATGAAATGTGCCATTTTTGAAAATTTGTCTACTACCACAAATATTGAATCAAATCCTCTTTGTGTCCTTGGCAGTCCCAATATTAAATCCCTGCTCACTGCATCCAATGGCCTCTCTGGTATGGGTAATGGCTGGTATAACCCTGTGTTTTTCCTTTTTCCTTTTGTGTGCTGACAAATCCTACATCTGTCCACAAATTTCTTAGCATCTTTCCTCATCCCTAGCCAAAAATATGTTCCATTCAACTTCAAGAACGTTTTGTCATGACCGAAATGTACGACCAATCCTCCACTGTGTTTTTCTTTCAATAGATTCTCCCTCATGGAGCATTTTGGAATACATAGTTGGTTGCCCCTAAATAATAATCCATCCTGGATCATATATTCGGTCCATTGGCTTCTACCCCTGAGAATTTGATTCTCAGATGTCTCATATGTCTCTTTAAAATCTGGGTCATCTCTGTACATTTCTTTGAGGTTATCAAAACCCAAAGTTTTGACTCTGAATTCCTGCATCAACAACTTTGTTAGTAGTTCCTGAAATATGCTTAGTTACAAAAGTAAAATTTTGCATGTATTCAACCCATTTTGCATGCTTTTGGTTCAACTTATCCTGTTGAGTCACAAATTGCAAAGCGTGATTATCGTTGTACAAAAAAAACTCTTCAGGAACCAAATAATGTCTCCATTTCTTCAACGCTTGTATGACAGCATAGAATTCTTTGTCATATGTTGAGTATTTGACCTTTTCTTCATTCAATTTCTCGTTGAAGTATGCGACTGGCTTGTCATCCTAGCTCAAGACAGCTCCAATTGCATATTCACTCATGTCACACTTGGCCTGGAACATCTTGTTGAAATTTGACAACACCAATATTGGCTGCTCAGTGATCTTCTTCTTTAGCAGATTGAAACTCTCCTCTACTTCTTCTATCCAGTGAAAATATTTGTGTCTTTTCTTCCTTGTGTCCATCATCGGTGCGCTAATCCCACTAAAATTTCAAATGAATTTCCTATAGAAACTAGCTAAACCATGGAAGCTTCGAACTTCAAATACACTTTTCGATGATGGCCAATATTTAATCGCCTCTACCTTATCCAGATCCATTCTCAACTCATTTGCAGAGATAACAAAACCCAAATAAATGAGTTTTGTCCTCATAACTTTCGATTTCTTCATATTTATCAACAATTTCTCTTGCTGCAATCTCCTCATCATTGTAGTTAAATGCTTCAAGTGTTCTTCTTCTGTTTTGCTGAAAATCAATATATCATCAAGATATACAATGACGAATTTTCCTATGAAATCCTTCAGAACTTCATTCATCAATCTCATGAAAGTATTGGGTGCATTTGTTAAGCCAAATGGCATAACAAGCCATTCATACAACCCCTCATTCATCTTTAATGTTTTCTTTCATTCATCACCTTCTCTCATTTGGATTTGATGATACCCGCTTTTCAAATCAATTTTTGAAAAAAATCTTGCTCCACTCAAGCAATCCATCAAATCATCCATCCTTGGCAATGGAAATATGTATCTGATGGTAATATTATTGATTTACCTTGAGTCTGTACACATCCTCTAGCCTCCATCTTTCTTTGGGATGAGTACCGTTGGAACAACGCATGGACTCAAGCTCTCTTTAACCAATCCTTTGTCCACTAAATCCTGGACTTGTCCCTTGACTTCTTCATTCTCCTGTGGCGTCAACCTGTACACTACTTTGTTTGGTAAACTAGCTCCAGGTATAAGATCAATGTGATGACTTATACTTTTGATCAGTGGCAATGAACAAGGTAGTTTGTTCACTACTATATCAACAAACTCTCCCAACAACTTCTGGATTTCCTCTGGTAAATCATCCACTCTTGTACTGGTCAAAACAATTCTAGGCTTCCTGACCATAATAAATTGTGTGTCTTCCTTCTTCTTAACCTCATTAAGAATTTCCTTCCCACTCATGAGAAGTACAATGTTGCTTACCTCTGGTTTCACTTTTTTATCCTTAATCGGCAGCAACATGTGTGTCCTCCCATTCTTCTCCAGGGTGTATGTGTTCTTTGTCCCATCATGAACTACATTTCTTTCATATTGCCATAATCTACCTAGCAATAGATGACAAACATCCATGGGAATGACATCACACAATATTTCATCCTTATATCCCCCTATTTTGAATTCAACTAAACATTGTTTAGTGGCATTTACCTGATGTCCTTTTTGTAGCCATGAGACTCTGTATGGGCTTGGATGTACAATAGTCTCCAGCTCCAGTTTTTCTACCATCTCTGTAGAAATGAGATTGTCTGTGCTACCACTATCCACTATAACCTTGCATACCCTATCTTTGGTCTTGCAAGTAGTCTAAAAAAGTCTGTTCCTTTGGGTTGGGTTCTCTGTCTCCTTCTCTGGCATTAAGAGAACTTTCCTCATCATCAAGGATCTTCCACCCTCAACATCTTCTACCTCCACATTCCATCCTTATGCTTCAGCAATGTGAGTTTCACCACCTTCTTTCCTCCTATGTGGACACTCATAATATTTATGTCCATTTTTCCCACAAATGAAACATTTCACTTGACCTCCTCGGCCTCTTCCTCTTCCTATGATACGAGGAAAAGTATTTCTATCAACATACTGTCCTCTCTATGAGCTTCCCCCTCTCTTAGTTTGGGTTTGAGGTTTCTTCCCTTCTTATTTAGATTTCTGAGTTTTGTCTTGGGCAATTTCTTTGCCTCTCGCTTGACTTCTGCCTTGGCCTCTTTGACCTTTCTTTTGGCTCATCTTCTCTTCAACTTTCAGAGCCATCCCATAAGCATCCTCTACATTCCTAACAATCATCATGCTCATCTTGTCTTGAATATCATATCGCAGACCATTCATGTACCTGGAAACCTTTTCATCATCGCTCTCCTGATGACCTGCCCTGACGTTGATCTTGTAGAATTCTTCAGTGTACTCTTTCACTATCATCATCTTTTGTCTCAAGTTTTGCATCCTTCGAAACAAAGTGATTTGATAATCCTTGGGTATGAATTTTTCTTTCATCTTCGCAACCATTCTGTCCTAGCTCTTGATTTTCTTCTTTCCTCTGCAGTGTTTGTCAGCTAGCAGTTCATCCCACCATAATGTTGCATGCCCTTTAAGTCTTGTGATAGCATGCTTGACCTTCTTATCTTCCTCGACATCCTCATAGTCGAAGTACTTATCCAGATCCCTAATCCAATATAGAATCTCTTCAACATCCAGGTTCCCTTCATACATGGGAATCTCCATTTTTTCCCTAGCACCTATCCTTATAATAGCCCTGAATAGGCGTTCATCCATAGTGTCTTCGACTGCCACTTATTCTCCTTCATGTTCAGCTTCATTTTAACTTTCAGCTTCACTGATATCCCCAACATTAACTGTGCACCTCTGTGTTGTCTCCATGGCATCAAGCCTAGCACGTAGTTCGCGCATTTCTCTTTCTATTGTTGGATCAGGCATTGGTCTGTCTCTTCTTCTTGACAACATGGATGAAAATGTTCCTTCTTTCCCCTACTATAGAAAGCAAAGAAATTATTATGCGCTCTAATACCACAACTGGCACAGACCCCCTGCCCTCGAGACGAGATCCGCTCAGGATCTTCACTACAACCACACCGAGGGTAAATCAACCCCTTTGTTCAAGCCACAAAGGACTTCAGGTTTTGCGATTTCATGATCCCTGTTGTCGAGGTTCTCAGCCCTTCCACCTGTCGAAACCTGAAATTCCAAAATGCTGAAGTCTTTGGCCACATCCTCCTCTTATTCTGTATCACGTTTCATGACTTTGAGAATTCCAGAACAGGGAACCTCAATATCTCAACTCCTAAAGTGCCAAATGTCCGAATCCTGACACGTTCATCAATTTTTTTCTATCTCCTCAATGATTTTTTCACTTTTTTCAGGGTTTCAGACTTCGCGATTTTGTGAATCCTGATGTGAGGTTTCCTAACTCTCCAACCTCCAAACCCTGAAACAGTCAACGGAGTCTGACTCTAACTATTGACGAAAACTCGTCACCTATCCGCTCATCTATCCTTGGTCTCTAACTTGGATTCCTGCCACTTGTCACCTTTCCTAGCTCTTGGAACTTGAATCAGTCTTCGACTGCCATTCCCTTATCAATTAGAAACCCTGAATTCTGAAGCGATTCCTTTTATGGAATCAATGACTCATGTTATTTTGGGCTTCTGGGTACCGGGAGTTCGAAACTCTCAATCCCAAAACACTTGTCACCACACTCCCAAATCTTTGAACCCCAAAACACCGAAATGCTGAAAACACACCTTCACAGATATTTCATGTTTCACAAATCCAGGATTTTTGACATGAAGTGTCCCAAATCCTTTTCAACGGGCATACCGAAACCACGATCCCTGAAATGCCAAAATTCCACTTCAAGGATTTTCCAGTTTTTGAAAATCTGGGTTTTTCAATACAAAGGCCCCAGGCTCCTTGTCATCAGGACTTCCGGTATTCCGAATCCTGAATTACCGAAATCCTGAAATTCACATCAAGTTCTGTTGCAACTCATGAATTCAAGTTTTCTACTCTACTAGGCCTGACTCCTTGTCACCAGGACCCTTGAAATTCTGAACTCCAAAATTTTGAAATGACGAAAGTTCTGCTCCTCGCCTTTACACACGATAATCCAACTCACGCTTCGGGAGTTCGAGTGACCAAGGGATTCATCCACACTTCGGACTTACAACCTCTGAAATGACGAAATGATGTCAATGGTCCAAAAATCATGATCAATGGTCCATAATGGATCCTACCTCTCGAAGGATGGATTCGTCCAATGCTTATCTTCCCCGCAACTCTCCTAGATCCTACGGTCTTCACTATTTCGTGAGTTCTCCACAAAGAATTTTGACCATTTGATTCTCCCCTCAAGAATCTCTATGGAACGAACCAATGTTCCTTCACTAGAATTTAACCTTTTGCACAAAGATTCCTCTTCCTACCTTCCTTCAAACACTTCAAAGGCGCTACCCCTTCTGAGATTTCTCTGGTAAATTCAAGCCTCAAAAAAGGGCCTCTGTTCGCACTTTATGTGGCAGAACTTCAAATGCTTCTGCATATTTGAACTCTCGACTCTGTGCACCTTCTGTGACAACAATCTTTCTCTCTTCCACCTTAGTTAATAACTCCTCAGGACTCAGCTAGTGTTCACACACCTTGCATGGCTCCTGTGCTTCACTTGCACTTCTACTGGAATGAGAACAATGGTGTCCCTCTTGAGCTTCCAGAGATAAACTTTGAACCTTTGTCAACTCACTCCTTACGGATGTTTCACTTCACTCCTTGCATGAAATTATCTCTTAGGAAGAGAAACAATTGAAACTCATTCTCTTTCTTATCTCAGAATTAAATCATACATTCAACTCAGTATCAATGTAAATGTATAGAAGACAGAATAAAAAAACTATCAGCATACCATTCAACATGTATACATAAAAAACATCATAACACCATGAGTCTGATTCAAAGCTTTTGTACATGGGTTCTTATCTACAGCTCTCTGTTACATCTCTCTGCTAATGTTCTAATGATCCAATGATACAAAGATGAGGGTGTCTATATCCATTTTTCCATCATGCTCTCTAAACTGTCTAATCTATAATTTAGACCTACCTACTCTCATTAACTATGCATAAATGCCTCTACCTTCTATAGATGAGAGTGAATCCCTCATGATCTGTTTACAATATGCAAGTATGCTTCCCTTTAACCATTACATTAATGCTTCAAAAACATTTCAAAAATGTGCACTGGAGGTCTTCCAGCTGTCTTTCACCTTTTACGTTGCTTGCTTGGCTGGTTGCTTACGATGCTCCTACATCAACTTACAAAGGTCCTTTCTCTAAATGTGCAGGTCATATGAGACCCACAGGTTCCCTCCTGAGCGTTGTCCAACTTCCATGCCAATTGGGCACTAGCTCTTCCCTGTCTAAGCCCCTTCCTTCTTGTGACCATGTCTATGAACACTCACCTAACTCAAAAGGTGTTTTGTGATTTTGTGTATCGGGTCTCTGCATATGAGTCACCCCAACTCCCCCGACCTCCAAAATCTCGACAAGAGACTAATGTGTGCTAGCCCCTCTATTCTCCTTCACTGATGTGACCCTTCGCTTTGACCATGGGCCAATATTTCGAGCACTTCATGATTTCACATTTCACGAAGCCCACTTGCTTGTCCTCCCGAAACTTGAACTTGCGATTTTTTCTTACTTGATCAATAGTCCACAATCCCCGCGATCCAATGGTCCTGATCTCATTTTCACGAAGTTTGAGGACCACTCACCTCCCTTCTCCTGATATCTGAACTCTTGATATCTCCTTCCCCCGAAATGAATCAACAATATAGATCTCTCCTTGATTTGACAACTCAGACTAAATCACAAACTCAGATTTTGTGATTTCCCAGAACTCTTACATCTGATTTCCTAAATTGCAAAATCCCCAAAAAACCATATCTATGCTCCACAATCTTCCTTCGATCGATGACTTCGATGATTTCAGGATTTTGTAACCCCACTCCTCGTGTGTGCTTTCAATATTATTGTTAGTGAACTTTACTTTGGTCAGGTGACTATGATTCCTTTGCGCTCAGACCGAACAACTCAGATCTTTCCTCCTCTATGCTTGCTCCTCGTTGTCTGGGTGTTGATCAAGCGATCCAGATCTTTCCCTTTGAGCTTGCACTTTGTTCAGACTTAGAAGATTTTCAAAAAATTCAAAGGCTTCGATATTTATTCTTCCTATGATTCTGTTCCTTGGATCTCGTCCACAGCTTATGGAAAGTGTTATTCCTCCTGAGATTGGTCTTATGAAGACTTCGACTTCTTGTGCACTCCTTGCGTTTCAAGGATTTCGATAACTCAGATCTGAAGGATTTCTTGAAGAGAAACTCCTCTCGCCCTCTTGGCATTCTCATTTTATGGTTCTTTGACTTCTTGCAAAGTCCCTTCGACACTTAGTTGAATCTTATATCTGTGCACTTCTTGCACCAGATCTTTACGCAAGGTTTGAATTCTTATGTATGATTGTGCACACCTTGCACCAATCTCTTTGCACTCCTTTCAAAGGGAAAGTTTTATGCTATCTCTTCTGAGCTTCATAATCGAAATAGATCCCATTAACACACTCCTTACATTCTATCTGCACACCTTGCATGACTTCAACAGAAGAGAAACAATTGAAACTTATCCTAACATTCACAACACCATCTATTCATAAAGAAATTCATTCATTCATTCATGAAATCACAAAAAAATAGAATTGCAAAACAATGTCCATACCATGCATTGGGTCAATTTTCCTCTATTATATTGATAAGTGAAAAATGACTATAACTGTAATCAAACCAAAAACTGAAAACTCATAAATCTCCTACTAACTTGCAGCTATCCTCATTTGGGCGTACAAATCCTCTATTTATCTCAGAGGGTTCTTAGGGTTCCCCCTAACTACTTGTCTACATCAAAACATATCCTGATGGCTATCCTAGTGCAATCACAGTCCAGAGTAGGAGTGGAAACTCCCACTTCGCTCTCGATCGTTTAGGCGTGCCTCAAAATATTTTTTCGGCGTTGAGTTAAAGCGTTCTTCAAAATATCTACCCTAACTACCAATGTTGATATTCCATACAGATTCCCAAATGCTGAGAGGTCCTGCTTCGCGTTCTTTCCAATGATGCTCCTGCATCAAAATTCATACATAAAATAAAAGAAAAAAAATCAAATATAAATATACACAACTTACAAACATATACAAACAATAATATATATAAAAGATAAAAAAAATACTCCATTTATAAATAATTACAACTTATAGAATATATAAAAGATAAAAAAAAATACGACATTCATAAACAATGAAAACAACATACAAATACAACAATCAAAATAATACATTCATAGATATACATATACAAATACAATCAAAAGCATATTCATATATTCACAAACAATGAAAACACTACATACAAATACAGTCAAAAAAATATTTATTAAAACAACACACAAACAATACATTTCATAGACATACAAATACAAATACACACAAATACAATCACAAACAATGAAATCAATACATACAATTACAATCAAAAGCATAAGTACAAATACTATCAAAATCATATTCATGTATTCATAAACACTATAGATATATATACGATCAAACCGTATTTATATATTCACAAAATAATACATTCATAGGCATACATATACAAATACAATCAAAATCATATTCATGTATTTACAAACAATGAAAGAAATACATACAAATACAATAAAAAACATCACACAAACAATACATTTCATTGACATACAAATACAAATACACACAAATACAGTCAAGAGCATATTCATATATTCACAAACAGTGAAATCAATACATACAATTACAATCAAAAGCATAATTATATATTCACACAAATAATACATTTCATAGACATACAAATACAAATACACACAAATACAGACAAGAGCATATTCATATATTCACAAACATTGAAATCAATACATACAATTACATTCAAAGGCATATTCATATATTCACAAAATAATACATTCATAGGCATACATATTGTAACGACCTCCTCGTTACGACAACAACTCTTTAACAGGTGCAATTTTTTTTTTTTTTTTTTAAGGTGTGTGTGCATGTGTAAAAAGGAGCAGACACACTTGACTCGATGTCGCCACCCGACAACCAAGAAGACGCAACCACAATGATCACAACAAGAAGACTTAAGGCGCACAACACGTAAGTGCAAGAAATAAACGACCATAGACATAAGGCGCATGACAAGTAACCACAAACATTTAACGACATACTGGGTTATGCACAGTACGAACACAGAAGGAAGAATCGATAGTAGTAGATTTTACTATTTCCGCACAGGAAAGCAGGGTGTTTAATCTTAGTTCTCTGCTTCAGAGAGAGAGAAGGTCAGATAGGCTCTTGGCCGACTGCTTAGGAAAAAACTAGTAATCTCCGTTGGGTGTGTCACAAGAGTGGAAACCCTACCTTTAAAGGGCCCGAGACTCTTGATACGGCACAATATTATTTACACAAAAATAATCACACACACAGACTTATATACTAGGCTACATGGAGGTGTCTACATTCCACCCGACTCAAGCAGACCAGGCAATACATTGTTCACAACCAGATATAACAAAAATTAATGAACAACCATGCCCACTAAGGGAGATGCAAGTCAAGGACCCGACACTGACCCACCATTAGTTAAGACTCATCATTACCTACGACTCAAATGGAAAAAAGTACTGATCATTTGCTTCGTTTAGATTTCGTTAGTTGACGAGTTATCCACCCAACCTTAAGGATGTAAATTCGATTAAATGCAATCTTCATTTACTACTCATAGTAACCTATTGTGCTTAATTCAGGGACATTTCAAATATTGAAAAATTTACAATAAGAATTCATAATAATGGAAACCTTACATTTATATCATGATAACCTTATTACATCTTATATTACAAAAACCTGGCCATCATTAACCATCACCTTACATCATAAATGTTATCAATAACAATAAGGATGCCATGGAATTACTATACTTGATACGCCCTTACCTTTATTATAACAACCTTGCCAATAAAGTAACTAAATTGAAACAATAGTACCTTAATGATTACATCCTTACATGTTTTTAAAAAGCCTTGCAAGTAAAACAACTAAACTGCAATGTCATTACCTTATTACCTTAAAGATTACATCCTTACATTTCATATTATAAAAGCATGGTAGTAAAACAACTAACTGCAATGATGTTACCATACCTGCTACCATCCTTACATTGATATTACCAATCTTTGCAATTAAAATAATTAATAATGCAATTTAACAGCATTGCAGTTATATAACAATTAAATAGATAACAATTAATGAACAATTAAATAACAATATCTTTTCAATTTAAATAACAATGAAATTTTCATTTTTTTGTTTTTTATATTAAAAACAATTGAAACTACAACAACCAGACCTGCACTAACCATATCGATACCCTTAAACTGATAGCATTGCAATTTAAAAATAATAAAGTCCCTACCCTTACGTGCTACATCAACATTTAATAACCATTACCTAATTCATCAATAAAGGTACACTAACTAAACCCTTTCGAAAAGTAAAACAATAATACTGTCACCCTACAACACGCCTTAATGACACTGCTGGAATTATCAATGGCAAAAAGGGAGCAGCTGGGAGCGCCTGCCAGAGACCAAGAGGCCACTGTTGCGCTCATGCCCGAAATTCGTTAGGGTATGAATGCTGGTGACAGAATATCAGTTATCTTACCTCTTGTACGATGCCAGCAATAAATTTTAATAACCTCTCCTTTTATATTACTATTATATGACAGTCATTTAACCGTAATACTACACTTGGTAACCATGGAGTTCAATTGAGAGAAAATAAATTATTGAATGGATAAAATTTTAAAAGGTGTAAGGTTCATTAAATGAGCTATCAAACCCAACCACGATGAAAAGAAGGTTTCATTCATTCAGTCTCCCCCGTCTCGCAACTAGTCCAAGGGTTAAAATAGAGTAGTGTTTGTGGACACTAAAGCTGCATGACCAACAGAGTTGTTGGCTTGTGATGGAGCCAACCTGGTGTTTTATTTTTCTAAATTTACTCTAATAATGTAATATAAATAATTACAGTGTTTCGGTAATTGATTCAAGGATGGAGAGACCCAAATTTTCACGCTATCAACCCGCACGCTAACAACCCGTGACAACAGTCCCAGCGCAGGTGCTCTAACGGATACTGAGTTGGAAGGGGACGCCGACCCACCAAAGATTCGGGTAAGAAAATAAGGAGGACACCAGTAAAAACAGTAAGTGCAAAGGTGGTCTCAGGCAACCGGGTTACAGATCGCAGACAAGAAGCATTTAAACAGTTCGTCCCTGCATCACCATGCAAATTTGTTGGCAAAAAATGCAAGCCTCAACGAAAATGCTATCATGATTTGAGTGGCTGGGTCACAAAAATGGAAAGGAAAAATCAATGTGAAGAGACGTGGCTTCACTGCCCATCCCCAAGAAAAATCTTATCGATAACACAATTTAAAATCGTGAACCAGTCAAGGAGCACTGCCCTGTGTGAATACGCTCTTGCAAATGCGCCCCGGGCTGAGAGCAAGGTAAGATCGGGTTTAATAGAGAAGAAAGTAAAGGGGCCAAGGTTTAATAACCAACCAAAGTGTTTCCGCGACGCAAAGGATCAGCGCAGGTAGCTTAAAGAGATCTCGGGTCGAATAGATGGCGATGTCCCCAAGAATTTTCCTAGTTAAACTACCACACCAGCAAAAAAAAAAGAATGCAAACCTGATCAGATTGTTCTCTGGTATCGACGTAGGGAGAAGGATAGATCACAGGCCCACCTAGGATTTGCAGACTGGTTAGGTTAATTTTCATTAATTAAAAATTTCTTGTTAAACGTTTCCCTTTTAATGCAAATCCTTGATAAACGTTTCACTTAATAAAATTTTCCTACTTTCAATTTGCCGAAAGATCTCCGTAGAAAGAATGGATCCAACAGTTACAAAAAAACAAAATCCGAAGTAAGATGAACCAGCTGAACTCTCTAAAACCCTACACAGATGAAGTTAAACGCTATGAACATCTAAGAATACCCATAAAAACGTGGATGGCAGAAGCGAAGGCTAGGGCTCTAGGGACATCTCAACGAAGGGATCACAAGGGTTACCTCTGTCGAGGCATAGAAAAAGACAGCAAGGAAAAGGGGATGATCCGCAATCTAACATATCCAACATCATCATAAGGTTTCATATACACATTAACTAATGTTTCCCTTTTTTTAAAAAAAAAAAATCACACTTTGCGTACCTGTGACCGACGATGAATGACCTGAAGGTGCTATCCCGCACTTGAGCTCCGTGTCGTTCCCGCTTTCTGACCGTCGAGACCTCACCGGTACCTCCCAACCAATCGCTAGGGGTAATATGCTTCCCCCTTAGCCCCCTGAGCTGCAAAGGGGCCACACAAATCCAGATGGTAAGTCTAGCTTCCCAGCTCGCCTCGCAAGGCCAAGCTACCACTCCTATTCGAGATGAGAAAATACCAACTCCTCACAAGTAATCAGTCAAGTCACAAATCCGGCAGTGTAACGTTACGCTATATCCAATCCCTTTCTTCCTCATCTTCCCTTTCTTTTATAGATTTTTTCCCACCTCCAACTTTCCCTAAATCACATTTTAATTAAGTTTTAATAAAAATTACCAAAAGATCTCGTTCGCACAAGTGTTGTCCATCCCCCTCTTCCCTCAAGTAACTATTTTCTTTAATTTATTAATTTACTCATTTCCATCACCCACCTAGAGTCGCTCCTAAATTTACTCCTAGGTGTTCCTAGATCCCCTTACATGTTTTAAATACTTTCCTTAAAAAAAAGATGTTACTAAATTAGCTCAAATTAGCAGGCTCTTAAATGCAGATTCCTTACTATGTTGACCTTGCTTTTTACCATGAGTTCCCATTTTTCCTTTATTGAGTTTCCTCCATTACTTAGTTTCCTAATTCTTATTATTCCCCTTTTTCCCCTTTTTATTAAATCTAGGGATGATTTTAAGGATGGAAATTTATTTTAAAATGTAGAAACCTTGGCGAATCTTACTAATCCTTGATATGCCAACTATAAATGATTGGCGATATTTTTGTAAAAATATTCAAATTTATAAATATTCTATATAGCTTTTATAATTTTTTGGCGATTTTTAAGGTAAAATAATTTTATCCTATAAAATTTGGGTGAATCATTTTTAAAATAGCGAATCTCATTTTTGGAAAAACCATGGAAAATTAGCCCATGAGAGAAATTTAGCCCCTAAAATCATCCATGATTAAATCCCAAAATGGCAGTTGCGTTATTAAATCTTTCCCATTTATTATTTATTTAATATCTTTTGTTCTTTCACAAGTTAGGAAATAATTTCTTCTTTGCAAAATTTTAAAACCATTAGTTTTAATTTAATTCTTACTCTTGTCATTTACCCCAAGAATTTTATG
>ML807689.1:113189-124434 GCA_009831015.1 Picea engelmannii | reverse complement strand
TTTGTTCTTTCACAAGTTAGGAAATAATTTCTTCTTTGCAAAATTTTAAAACCATTAGTTTTAATTTAATTCTTACTCTTGTCATTTACCCCAAGAATTTTATGAAGACCTAACTATTACTTAAGTGGGATTTTGTTTGAATTTTTATTTTTATTCTAGGGTATTTTCTTAAGGTTAGACTAAATTTTTACCATAGAAAAGTCTTAGACTTAGGACTTAGATTCTGAATTGGGCGACACTTGGTTAGGGAAGTTGTTTAAGGATTTATTAAGGCGTTAATGTCTTAGGGCCATCTAGGTTTGTTTCTTCAATATCATCAACGTGACGTGCCCTTCAAGATGCACTACGTGCTCCAAGGGTGCCACTCGCCTCATTCGTTTATTTTGTGCGACGTGCCCTTCAGGATGCACCACGTTCTCCAAGGGTGCCACTCGCTTCTTGTGGTTCCTTTGCGTGACGTGCCCTTCAGGATGCACCACATGCTCCAAGGGTGCCACTCACCAACTTGACTGATTGGTAGACATCCATAACCCCTGGAGTCAAGACTCTGCTTGGTGAACTTGTGGGAGACTAAGGGCTCTAAGGAATAAGGCCCCTGCCTTATTGCACACCCCTTAGAATCATCATGAGAGACTGTCACAGTTTTCCCTCACAGCATCGTGGATCCTCTCAAACTAGGTAATCGTTAACCTATAGTTCGAGCCACGGTGGGAGTGCTAGTAGGCTGTGGCAGGGCTACTGTCCACCCCTCTCCCTCAACCTCTTTGGAAATCATGTGTGGCCCCTTTACTCCATATGTGAGTCTAGTCGGCAAGCTATCACCAGCCTGCATCATCAACAATCATGTCAGAACATGTCAACATCATATCATTAAATCAATGAAATATCACAGTAAATAAATCGACCCAAATAGCACACTCCCTGGCTCAATCCAGATTCCAAGGGGTTCCACCGATGCCTCTGCATCCTCAAGGTCCAAAACCCTGCACACTCAATAAAACTGAGTCAATAGCACCTGTCTACATCAAATCAGTAAAACATCATGTCGTCTATCATAATGCATCATAATCAAGTATAAATGTTTTAACATCATAAATGTCCAGATCACTTGCGAGCAAGTGTCCTCAAAGAATAAGTTTTCTCAGTGCGCCAGAGCGGGATGTTACATACACCCCCTCTTGGTCTAAACTTCGTCCCAAATTTTCTCAGTATAAATGCTGAAATAAAAGTATCACAGTATCATAAGTCTATCTATCAAACAAAAATGGAAACTGTTGGTGCATATCATATGCGTCCTCCCAGGTCACCGAGTGTGGACTATAACTGTCCCACTTTACCTTGACCTGATCTACCGTTCGATGTCGTAACTCTCGAACGTGATGATCTAAGATGCAGACTGGATCAACTGTGAGAACTCCCTTGTCCGATACCTGCAAGGAACTCATGTCCATAACATGTGTAGGATCACTAATATAATGCCTCAAAATAGATACATGAAAAACATCGTGCATACCCCTCAAAGAATCAGGCAAGGCTAGTCGATAGGCCATGGGCCCCTTTCTCTCCACAATCTCGAAAGGTCCCACGAACGTGGGAGAGATTTTATCTCCCTTTCCAAACTTGATCGAACTCTTATGAGGTTTAACCCACAAGAAGACTCGATCACCGACCTCGTAACTACGGTCAACTCGGTGTGCATCGACAGAACTCTTCTGTCGATCCAGCGCTTCTTTAATCCTTTGTCTTATGATTTGAATTTTCTCTTCCATTTCTTGGATCACTTTTGGTCCCACCAGGACGCTATCCTCAAGCCGATCCCAACTCAAGGGCGTCTGACACGGTCACCCATAAAGAAACTCAAAAGGCGCCATCTTAATGGTGCTCTGGTAACTGTTGTTGTAAGTGAACTCTACTAGAGGCAAGAATTCCTCCCAACGCTTTTGTTGGTCCATCACGTACATGTGCAATATGTCTTCCAAGGTTTGGTTCATTCGTTCTATCTATCCATCCATCTCTGGGTGATAGGCAGTACTAAAGTTGAGTTGGGTCCCCAAGGCCTCTTGGAAACTTGTCCAAAATCGTCCAGTAAACACCGATCCTCAATCGGATATAATATTCTTAGGCACGCCATGCAACCTCACAATCGCACTGATGAAAAATCTTTCTATGTCAGGTGCCTGATATGTCGTACGCACAAGAATAAAGTGAGCACTCTTCTTCAGAGTGTCTACTACTACAAAAATCGAGTCATGTCTCCTTGCCGTCAGTGGAAATCCAACAATAAAATCCATCAAAATAACTTCCCATTTCGATTCCGGAATGGCATGTGTTTGAAGTAATCCTGTCGGGTGTCTATGTTCAGCCTTTACCTGCTGACACTCTAGACATCTAGCCACATAGTTGACTATGTCGGCCTTCATTCTCTTCCAAAAGAATAAGGGTTTAAGGTATACCCTCATCTTCGTGACTCCTGTGTGTGCCATGTAAACTGCTCTATGAGCCTCACTCAGGATCAACATCCTCAACTCGTCGTTTGGCGGTACGTAAATCCGACTTCTAAACCTTAATAAACCATCGCTATCAAATGAATATCCCTCATATCGTGGTACCATCATTTTGTTTTGTGCAATAAAATCCTCGACTTCTTTGTACCAGTCATCATCATGCTGTAAAGTGAGAATCTTCTCACGTAGATTCATTTGAAGAGGCAACACCAAAAAGATGCATGCTCTACAACCCAAGGCATCCGCCACTCGGTTCATCATTCTCTTTATGTAAGTAATCTAAAAGTCGTACTCACTAAGAAATTTTGACCAACGTCGTTGTCGCGTGTTCAGGTCGCTTTGTGTAAAAATGTGTTGTAGTCCACAATGATTAGTCCTTAATTCAAATTTTCATCCAACAAGGTAGTGTCTCCAAACCTTCAAGTCATATACGATGGCTAATAAATCCAAATCATGTGTCACGTAGTTCTCCTCATGCCTTCTCAATTTCCTTGAAATGTAAGCAATCACTCACCTGTCTTGCATCAAGACTCTGCCTAAACTTTCCTTGGATGCGTCAGTGCATACGAAGAAGTCTGTTTCCATGTCAGGGACCTTTAGTATCGGTGTTGTGGTCAACAACTCTTTAAGCCTTTTAAATGCTTCCACGCATTTCTCGGTCCAAACAAACTTCTTGTTTTGCTTCTGCAATTCCGTGATCAGATTTGCTATCTTCGAAAATCCCTCGACAAACCATCGATAATATCCTGCTAAACCCATAAAACTATGCACTTCTGTGACATTCGTCGATGCAGGCCATTCCATAATAGCCTCAACCTTGGCTGGATCCACGACGATACCTTTGCCAGAGATGAAATTCCCTAAGTAGTGAATCCTTGATTGATAAAAAGAGCATTTGGACAACTTCCCATACAATTTGTGCTCTCGTAGGTACTGTACTACCAAGAGCAAGTGCTCGTCATGCTCCTCCATCATCCGAGAGTAGATCAAGATATCATAATTGAATACTTGGACAAACTTGTCCAAGTACTCGTGGAACACCTCGTTCATCAAACTCATGAATACCCCTGGGGCGTTTGTTAGTACAAATGGTAAAACAGTAAACTTGTAATGTCCAAATATCATCTTAAAGGCGGTCTTAGGGACGTCATCTTCCTTGATCCGTAACTAGTGATACCCTGATCGCAAATTGATCTTGGATAACACCGTCGCACCCTTCATTTGATCAAATAGATCATCAATTCTTGGTAAGGGATACTGATTCTTGATTGTAGCCTTATTCAGTTGATGGTAGTTAATGAAAAGCCTCCATGATCCATCCTTCTTTCGTATGAAAATAAATGGTGCACCCCATGATGACACACTAGGGTGTATCAGTCCCAGGTCCAACAACCCCTTTAGTTTCATTTTCGACTCTTGTAACTCCAGGGTCGACATCCGATAAGGCGTTCTTCCTATCGATTCGATCCCCAGTTTTAGATCTATGGTAAACTCCAGTTCTCTCTCTGGTGGCATCCCTGGTAACTCCTCCAGAAACATGTCCGCAAACTCCTTTACCACCGGAAGGTGTTCTAGACCATCCACTACTCCCTTTTCGTTTAGCGCGAGGATCGCATAAAGCTTGCACCCCTTGCACATACTCTTCTGTAACTGTAAGGAAGAGACGAACCTCAGGGAAACTCCCTGGTTTCGTCCTACAATCACACGTCTGTGTCCTTCATCATCAACCAAGCTCAATCATTTCATCTTACAGTTGAGTATCGCCTCATGCGATTCCAACCAATCCATACTGATCATGACATCATAAGATCCTAATATTGTGACGTACAAGTTGACCCTTGTGACAAGCTCTCCCAGGTTAAGGGAATAGCCCGTAACCTTTCCTCTAACATTCTGTTTGTCTCCTGAAGCCATCTCTACAAAGATAAACTCATCTTGTTCGACTGCCTTTACCTTAATCTTTTTTAGTGCTAAAACAAAAATGAAACTCTCAGTAGCACCTAGGTCTATCAAAATACTAAGGGTCTGGTCAGCGCCAGTACCTGTCGTCTCGAGCACAGTCGACTGATGCTCTGCCTGACAGTTATTCATCACCGCATGAATCCGATGGGCCTTGCCCATATCTCCCATGGTAGTGGGTCTGGCTGATCCAGACACTCTGATCCTCTCCACAGGACAGTCGCGTTGGTAGTGTGGCTCCCCACACGTCCAATACCCCTTCTTCGACCCAGTAGTCCTGGTACTCGAAGTAGAAGATGACGGCCCACTGACCTAGAATCTAGGTCTGTTCTACTGAACAGGTCTAAACTACTGCTGCTGTGGGCAATGCTGTTGTTGATGCTGTGGTCCCCGATAAGGTGTCCGCTACTGAGGCGATGATCATCGAGGTGTAGTGAAAGTGGATCCTCTTTGGAAGCTACGATATCCCGATGTATGTCTCACTGGTGTCTGCTGCTGTGGTGTACCAGATGAACCCTACCCTACTGGTCTCACTGGAGTCCTGGTCTGACCCCCACTGATAAGCTCCTCCTCTGCTATGAGGGCCTTTTGGACAGCGTCGTGCAAGGTTTGAGGCATCAAGATCCTAACCTTTGCACGCAGGTTGTTTTTAAGGCCAAACACGAACCGGTTGACCTTGAGCTTCTCAGTGTTAAGGTGTGGAGCATACCAGAGTAGCTCCATAAAACGTGCCTCATACTCAGGCACCATTCGACCTCTCTGCCGTAAGGCGTTGAACTCATTGAGTTGATGCTCGATGAATTCCTCTGAAATTTACGTCTCTCGGAACCGTTCCTCGAACAGTTCCCATGACATGTCTTCAACGACCATGTTCAGTTGCGGCAGGAGCGTCTTCCACCATAGAAGAGCACTCCCCTTTAGTTGAAAGACCACCATGTGGACCTTCATGTTGGAGGTATAATCGCGAAGTGTGAAGCACATCAACATATTCTCCAACCATGCCTTGGTGATGCAGTCGCCCCTCGCTAGGCAATCCGCTCCCACCAGGACCTTCTCTCACTCAGGCCCGAAGAGTTACAACACTCTTCTAACTCCTTACGGGAGTTCTCACTACCCACATAAATATCCTTCCGTGATCTCCCCTTTTTCTTTATCGGGGAATCGGATTTTGCGCTATCGCGAAACTTGAGTACGAGGTTCTTGTGCTACCCAAAACCCTGAAAACCCGATAGATCAAAGGTCAATGCCTCTGTTCTATCGGGGTTTTCCCTTTTGGGAAATCAGCATTTGCATTGTCATGCGTCACTTCCTTCACCAATTCCCGATCCCTGAACTCCAATATGCACGTGCGCTAATTCCTCGCCACGTCATCTCCTCTCTCCGCTCAGTTGGGAATCGAGTGATTGCAATTTCATAGGTTGAAATCTATTGCACTGGAAATTCCTGAATGTTGAACCCGACTTCTCTAGATCCTATGCCACGTGTCCCGTAGCGATCGAAGGTTCAGAATATATCAGGAAATTGCTAATCGTGATTTCAAACAGAACAAAACCCTTACCTCCGGGAAACCCGATGAGCCAAATCCTGATGGTTCTTGATTCCTCCTGCGCCTAGGGATAAATCCCTCACAACTCCTCCAAGATCTGACGATCGGTGGGACTTCACGATTCTCCTCTATGAACCCTGGCCGTCTATTCTCCTCCTTGAGGATTTCTTCTGTTCCAAGGCTCTGTCCTGTTTGAGCCTTCTCCTGGGTCTGTTCCCATAATATCACAAAGGAACTACCCCTCTTGAGCTTTTCAACTCTAATTCCCTTAGAGACTTTGCACACGCTTGTCACGCTCGACCTCCAAAAGATCTCAAAGTGTTGAGTCCTTCAGATCATGTGTGCTTGCAGCCACAGTAATCCCTGCCTTCCTTTGCTAAGACTAGCTACTGAGACTTCAAACTCGGCCTGCACTTCTCTAGCACAAATCTATCAACCCACACCAACTTCTGGGTGAACGAGAATAAGAGTTTAACTGTCTAGACTCATCAATGCACTCTATGTGGATGAATTCGACTGCACTCTATGTAGGAATCTCCCAGCTCAAACAGAGAAACAATTGAAACTCATTCTCTTCTCTGTCACACATTTCAATTTAACTATGAAACCACATACACCGCATATCAAAGAAAATGTATGACAGAAAGCAAACATTCAGGAGCACAAAAACATCATACATAGAGAAAACAACACCAGACCTGGAATTGAATCAAGACTCTCTTCTATTAACTCAAATCTGTACATAGGTGTTCTTCACAAATTCTCTTCCTGCTTTCCTCTTCTGAATGCTTGATGATGTTACAATGTATAAAGGAGGGTGTCTATATTCTGTTTTCCCTCTTGAACTCTACAACTATCAAATCTACAATTAAATTCCTATCTAACAACATTAAATCTATTAAATGCCTTCCTATCTACTAAGGACGAGAGATTAAAGGCTCAAGGTCCCCCTTTACAATACAAGTGTGCTTCTTTATGAATGAATTCATTAAAGAGCGGTGCAACAATTCCCAAAGTATTTCAAAATTTGTAGGCGCTGTCCAGCTGTCTTTTTTGCTCGATGTGCTGGCTCGCTTGATGAGTGAGCGATGCTCCTGCATCATACTCCTCGGCTTGAAAAATTTCATGGGCTCCTATCCATGAGATCCTGCACGGTCTATCCATGCTTTTGAATCATTGCTTCTGTCTCCCAGCTGGCATCTTCAACTGGGTGATTCTTCCATTTCACTAGGTACTCGAAATACTGCTTTCGCCTGGTCTTCCTTCCCACTCGCTTATCCAGTATGCACTCCATTTGTGGCTTCTCTGCTACTGGTAACTGCTTCTGCCATTGTATCACTGATTCTCATTTCCATCCTCTGCTTCTCCAGCCCTGTATGGGTATAAATCCGAAACATCTAATATCGAAGATATCCCGATGCCATCCAGCAATTCAATTTCATACGCATTTTCTCCGAATTTCTTCAGGACTCTGCACGGATCGATTTTCTTCATCTTCAATTAGTTGTATGTTCCTCTTGGGAACCTTTCCTTCCTCAAGTGTGCTAGAACCAAATCACCAAATTCGAAATGAAGTTGTCTCTTCCGTTGATTGGCTCTGTGCTTGTACTCCTGATTTGAGTCTTGCAATCGCTGCTTCACCTTGACGTGAAGTTCTTTCATTGCCTTAGCGAATTCTTCTACACTCGCACTGCTAGTTGCAACCTGTTCTGACTCCCTGAGTTCAGAAAATCCCCTTGCTTGTGTCCCATACAAAATATGGAATGGAATTTTTCCTGTACTTCGATTCACCGAATCATTGTACGCAAACTCTGCCTGTGGCAATATGTTGTCCCAGCTGCTATGGTGCTCTGTCACCAGGCTTCTTAGCAAGTCTCCAAGACTTCTATTGACCACCTCGGTCTGTCCATCTATCAGTGGATGGTAAGCTGAACTAAAATCTAAGGTTGTTCCTAGCTTCTTCCATAGCGTCCTCCAAAAATGACCTATGAATTTGGTATCTCTATCTGAGACTATGCTTCTCGGTAATCCATGAAGTCTAACAATCTCTTTGAAAAACAAGTTTGCGATGCGGGTCGCATCACTGGTCTTCTGGCATGGAATGAAATGTGCCATTTTTGAAAACTTGTCCACCACCACAAATATGGAATCAAGCCCTCTTTGCGTCCTTGGCAAACCCAATACAAAATCCATACTAATCGCCTCCCATGGCCTCTCAGGTATGGGCAATGGCTGATAAAAACCCGCATTCTACTTTCTTCCCTTAGAATGCTGACAAATCCTACATCTGTCAACAAACCGTTTAACATCTGCTCGAATGCCCAGCCAAAAATACGATTCACTCAATTTCGCAAATGTTTTGTCATGACCAAAGTGACCTACTAAGCCCCCGCTGTGCTTTTCCTTTAGCAGATTCTCCCTCATGGAGCAATCTGGAATACACAGTTGATTACCTATGAATAGCAATCCCTCCTAGATCATGTAGTCTATCCATGGGCTCCTATCTCTGAGAACTGGATTCTCATCCACTTCATATGCTTCCCCAAAGTCTGTATCTCCAGTGTACATGTCTTTCAGATTCTCAAAACCCAATGTCTTGACTCTGAACTCCTGCAACAACAAACATTTCCTGCTCAAAGCATCAACCACTTTGTTAGCAGTTCTTGAAATGTGTTTAATTACAAATGTGAAATTCTGCATATACTCTACCCATTTTGTATGTTTCTGGTTCAACTTCTCCTATTGACTCACAAACTGCAATGCATGATTATCACTGTACAGCACAAATTCCTTTGGGATTAAGTAATGCCTCCATTTTTTCAGCGCCTGTATGATAGCATAAAATTCCTTATCATACGTGGAGTATTTCAGTTTTGCCTCATCTAACTTCTCGCTGAAATATGCGACTGGCCTGTCATCCTGACTCAAGACCCCACCTATGGCATATCTGCTTGCATCACATTTCACTTGAAATGTTTTCTGGAAATTTGGCAACACCAGAATTGGTTGCTCTGTGATCTTTCGCTTCAACAAATTGAAGATCCTCTTAGCCTCTGCTGTCCAGTGAAAAATCTTATGTCGCTTCTTCACTGTGTCCATCATCGTTGCGCTAATCCCACTGAAATTCCTAATGAATTTTCTGTAGAAACTAGCCAAACCATGGAAACTCCTCACCCCGAAAGCATTTCTCGGTGATGGCCACTTCTTGATCACTTCCACCTTCTCTGGGTCCATCCTCAACTCATTCACTGAAATAAAAAAACCCAAATAAATGAGCTCTATCTTCATAAATGAACACTTCTTCATGTTGACCAACAACTTCTCCTATTGTAGCTTCCTCATCACAATGTCCAAATGCTTCAGATGTTCAGCCTTGGTCTTACTGAACATCAGTATATCATCCATATATATGACAACAAACTTTTCGATGAATTTCCGCAGGACTTCATTCATCAATCTCATAAATGTGCTCGGTGCGTTTGTCAAGCCAAACAGCATGACCAACCACTCATACAAACCTTCATTTGTCTTGAATGTTTTCTTCCATTCATCACCTTCCCTCATATGAATCTGGTGATATCCTCTCTTTAGATCAATCTTCGAAAAATAATTTGCCCCACTTAGGCAATCCATCAGATCGTCCATTCTTGGTAGTGGAAATCTGTACCTGATGGTAATTTTGTTGATCACTCTAGAGTTTGTACACATCCTCTAGCCTCCATCCTTCTTTGGACTGAGTACCGTTGGAACAGCACATAGAATCAGACTCTCTCTGACCAGTCCTTTATCCAGCAGCTCCTGTACCTGCCTCTTGACTTCCTCATTCTCCTGTGGCGTCAACATGTACACTGCTTTGTTAGACAAACTTGCTCCAGGTATGAGGTCAATATGGTGACTCACACTTCTCATCGGTGGTAATGAACAAGGTAGTTTGTCCACGATGATGTCAGTGAAATCTCTCAGTAGTTCCTAAATCTCATCCGGTAAGTCATCCACTCTTGTGCTAGTCAGGACAATTCTAGGTTTCCTGACCACAAAGAATTGTGGATCTTCCTTCTTCTCCATCTTTGTGAGAAGCTCCTTCCCACTCATGAGAAGTATGGTATTGCTTACTTCCGTCTTTACGTCTTTATCCTTTATTGGAATCAACTTATGGGTTCTCCCATCCTTCTCCAAAGTATATGTGTTCATCCTTCCATCGTGAACCACATTTCGGTCATACTGCCATGGTGTACCCAACAATAAATGACAGAAATCCATGGGAACGACATCACATAGGACTTTATCCTTATATTCACCCATTTTAAATTCAACTAAACATTGTTTAGTGACACTCACCTGATGTCCCTTTTGTAGCCACGAGACTTTATATGGACTCAGGTGATTAGTCGTCTCCAGCTCTAATTTCTCCACCATCTCAGTTGAAACGAGATTGTCGGTGCTTCCGCTGTCCACAATGACCTTGCATTTCCAGCCCTTGGTTTTGCATGTGGTCTTGAACAGTCTAGTTCTCTGAGCTGTGTCCTCCACCTCTTTCTCGGGTGTCAAAAGAACTTTATGCACTGTCAGTGACTTCCCACTCCCGGTTTCTTCACTCTCAACATCACACCTCTGCGCCTCAGCGATGTGAGCTTCACCTCTGTCCATTTTCCTATCTGGACAGTCAATGGCTTTGTGTCCATCCTTCCCACATGTAAAACATGTGATGACTCCTCCTCTTCCTCTACCTCAACCTCTGGTTCGAGGAAGAGTATTCGCGTCAGCATAATCTCCTTGATGATTATTTTGTTGTCCCCTCGACTCAACATATGGCTGCCTCTGCGAGGTTCCGCCTCTTTCAACTTTACCCTGAGGTTTCTTCCACTCCTCCTTGGGCTTCTAGAATTTCTCCTGGGAAACTACCTTGCCTTTGGGATGACTTCTGCCTCGCCCTCACTGTCCTTGCTTTAGGCTCAACTTCTCCTCTGCTTTCAGAGCCATTTGGTACACATACTCAACTGTTCGGATGGTTACCATGCTCAATTCATCCTGAATGTCATATCTCAGACCATTCAGGTATCTCGCCACCTTCTCATCATTGCTCTCCCGATGGCCTTCTCTGATATTAAGCTTATAAAACTCTTCAGTGTATTCCTTCACTGTCCTCAACTTCTGCCTCAGGTTCTGCATTCGCCTGAACAATGTGATATGATAATCCCTTGGAATGAATTGTAGCACCCTTCCACAGGATGCTAAG
>ML807689.1:74318-96672 GCA_009831015.1 Picea engelmannii | reverse complement strand
ATATATATATATAATCAAATCATATTCATAAACAATGAAAACAACATACAAATACAACACTCAAAATAATACTTTCATAGGCATACATACATATACAAATACAATCAAAAACATATTTATATATTCACAAACAATGAAAGAAATACATACAAATGTAGTCAAAAACTTATTTATTTCACAGACAATGAAAACAAGACACAAACAAAACATTTCATAGACATACAAATACAAATACATGTTGATATTGAGAGGGGGGTGAATCGGTGTCAAGTACAATTTAAAACCTTTTTCAACTTATACTTAAACCATTCAACTATATACAATGAGCAATGAACAATAGTATAAGAGTTACAACAATACACCATAATACACCATGCACAATATATGAGAAATAATCAATAGTTTATTTTTCAAAGGAAGTAATGACTTCCAAAGGTAGCTATAGATTCCAAATGTAGAGGGAGGGATAAACCTCCAAGAGGAAGATACAATCCTCCAATATCAAGAGAGAGTTGAAATCTCCATCCTTGCCCCTTCCTTCCACCTAAGAATATATGAGAGATAATAAAACTTTACATTAAATTATCACCATCAACCAATCATCACATAGAACCTGATATTGCTTCTTGAGACTTATTCAATTTATGCAATTCTTCAATTCTTGGAGTACTCTGATCATGTAGATAATATTACTCAATGTATTCTCTAAAACTCCTCCAATTTTCACTCCTTGAATACTCCCCAAAAAGAGGTTATAGAAAGAATGCTAGACTTTATTCAATTCTGGTCTGATCAGAAGACCCAACTTGTATAGCATGCCCCATTCTCAATATTTAATTTCCGATTCTGAAACTCTCACACAAGCAACTACAATCAGTACTCTTTCCAATGGAAGTGGTCCCACTACATTTGGATTCTGTATGAAAATGTTATGACTATTTTACCCATAACACATGTTTATTGACTAGCTTCAGGACTGGTCACAAACCCTATCTTCCATAGAGTGTATCTCCATAATTATAGAAAATAAAGAGTTTCAATTTTTACCAGAGGTACCTTGATATGTCTTCGCAAGACCATAGAGATTTCACCATCTGAATCATTCTAGAAAAAAAGTTATAGCAAAAATGGTAAGATGACCTGAAAATAACATACCTTAGAACACATCACCAAAAGACTTCATCCTCCCTTGAAATCCGACCTTCTTATCTTCTTATTACCTCTGAAATCCAACTTGTATCAAATGAATAAATAATGATGTTTATTTATACCATTTATGTCACTTCCTTTTAACATTAGGGCCAACCTAATTTGTAATTCTTTCCTTTAATTATTTCCAGTGCCTACATGTACTTCCTTCTTCAATTCACTTTGTCATCTTAAAAAATTCATTTCTCCTCAACCATGAGGATACACGTGACATCCCACATACCACCAAAAATAACATGATGTATATTATCCATTTATGGGTGTTGTATATGCGTGTGCATTTTTATTCATGTCCAAATACCTTTATCAATCTTGCGGTCCAAAACCCATGACTAGGGTTGACATCAATGGCAACAACCAATCTTCCAACAATCTCCCCCTTGTCATTGATGGAAACACTCATGCTCCTCCTATCATCATGATCCCAATTTCTCTCTGATGTAGGAGCATCTCTCCACGTCAGCCAGCCAACCAACCACGTCAGTGAATTCAAATCACATGTTGAAGAGAGGCACGACCTCATTTAAAATTTGAATGAATGTAATTTAATTGCTTAGGCTGTTGAGCCATAGAGTCGTGCCTTTGTGCGGGTATTAGGTAGGTAGGCCTTAAATGTTTTGTAGGGCTGAGATCTAGATTCGATGCTGGACTAGACAGCCCATTCAATGAAATTGAATAGGGTAGGCAGATTGGAGGGAAGAACTCGAAGAGCCCCCTCATGTAAAAAGATGAATTGTATCTCTTTGGTAGTTAGGGGGTTGAGATAAGAGAGAAATCTATGAGTAGAGAGCAGAAGAGAAGGAGTTGAGACCTTGTTATAGGCTGTGATTAGGAACACCTTGTAAAAATAGGCATTTTCCATTTAATATAAACAGAAGTAGTTTTTCCTGCATGTATTTATGTGTTATGTGGATGTCTGTGAGTGTTCTCTATATGTTGTAGATGTATGTTGTTATTGTGCATTTGCAGGGGTGTGTTTGATCTTCAGGATTGAGGTTCTTTGTGGTTTCATTCCAGGAGGGCATGATAGAGTACTGTGGTCTCTGGATACTAGTGCATTGAGGCACTTCTGAACTCTGCGGATTCAGAAAAAGACGTGCCACGTGGGCAGACAGCTGAAATCAACAACTCAGGAAAATACCTATGAGGTTGTTGAACATCTCATGAGGCAAGGTTGTATATGAGAGACACAGTTGCAGACAGAATCTCTAAGGAGTTCTGTGAAGCTCTGCCAAGTGGGCATTGAGCATATGCAAAGTGGTGCATTGAGAAGAACTTTGTTGTGAGTTCTTAAGGAGGACCAAAATCACTGAGGATTCTAAAGAGCTCTGCCAAGTGGGCATTGAGAAGGTGCAAGGAGTGCATAGAGGAAAGAATTGTTGGACGTCCTGTGAAAATATACTCTTCCAACAGGGCATTGAGTAAGTGTGCAGACAAAAGAAAAGAGAACTCTTTGAGTTCTATAAATTGAGGAAGATTCAAGTATCTTCATAGGGTTGTTGAACACCCTACAGACTCAGCAAGAAGTTTCTTGAGGAAGAGGATAGCCAGGAGGGAATCCAAGTATTCTCCATCTATGGGGGAAGATAGAAGGATAAAATCCCTTAGGGGTCTGAGTGTTTGAGAAGCTCAGGAGAGACAACACCTTTCGAGTGCATGTAAATACTCTGCGGAGGTGTAGGAGTTGAAGAATCCTTTAAGGGTTCGAAAGAAGGATAAGCTCAGGAGGGTGAGTGCTTTCAAGCACAGAGTCATAACCAAAAGGAGTACAGAAGATTCAGAACCCTCTATGGGTTCAGATTACTCAAAGCTCAGGAGGATCAACATTTTTATACGTGCGGTGAAGCTCCAAGAGTGAGGAGTTCACAGAGGAGAAGGAAGTCCAAGGTTGAATCCTTTGGAAAATTGAACTTCTTCCCAATCCTGGAAGAAAGTGCAGAAGATTAGGAGGGAGAAAAACTGCCATTGGATGGGTCGATAGATTCTGGACCATTGAGAATTTCTACGTCCAGAGAGCTCGCAGGAGAAGAGATGATCTGAACCGTCAGATGTTGAGAAAATCATCTGTCAACCATCATATCTAATAGGAGTTTCACGAGGTTTAAGCTTTGTAAACTGGAGGGTGGAAGTCCCGAATGGATCGGGATATCGAGACTTCAGTCATCGGGAAATCGAGAGTCTCGAAGACAAGAGATCGGGTAAATCCATAGTGAAAATCCCGAAATTGAATCCAAGCCATCCATCTGTTGGGGACACGTGGTGGAGATCCATATTATCAGGGAAAGTCCTGATAGAAAAGTCAAATCAGCGCATTGGGGTTCGACGTTTCACGAATCTTGAGAGAAAGACTTTCGAAGCATCAGAAGTCGTGAAATCACGAGAGGCGATCAGGACCGTCCATCTCGAGGGGACGCGTGGCAATGATCGAAGCCTTCGAGAAAGGTCCCTATAGGAGAATCACATTGGGAAATTGGGATTCAAAGAATAGAGAATGCTAATGACAAGAGTGTCCATGTATTTCAACATTGGAAAGCCTAAAACCCCTACGAGAGATAAGACTGCGGTCACGAGGATACTGGTCATGTGGGCCAGGAGTTTATCTAGGAGGGATAACACGTAAAGGCACATATCAGTGAATTGAGTCATTGGAGATCGAGGATTCAAGAGGACAGAGAATTATTGACATCCAGGATCAGGAAACCCCAAAACTTGAAAGTATATCTTTCCTATTGAGGAAGAGGCAGTGGTCGGAGTGCTGAAGACCATGGGGAAATTAAGGACCTATGGATCAGTTTTTTAACAAAGATTCCATTGAGGAATTGAAGAGTCAATTTGCCTCAAAAGGGGAAGTTGAATGATCCTTAAGACTGGGAGGTCAGCACAGGGGCCTTTGCCGAGGTAGAGGTGGCGTCTGCATCAGTTTTGGTATCAGATCCTGATTCTTGTCTGTATATTTCAGGCAAGGGAGGCAAGGAGATAAAATAAGCACTCTGATACACTGCGTTAGTTGGTATTAGAGCGAGAAATTTGTTTGTATACTTCAAGAAGAGGGAGAAGGAAAGGGAAGAAAGTAGAGTGTTGAAAATCTGTGATGGTTGTTTGCAGGAAGGCAACAATCCCAAACATAGTCAACAGGACTGAAGGATGAAGCTAGGACACTCAGGTTTGCAGAGTGACAGTAGCAGGTTTGCTAGGAGAGTAGACAGAGACAACAACATGGCTACTGAAGGCCATAGATATGCTAGAAGGAAAAACTCATAGCTATGGAGCCAAGAAGATATGGATGAAGAGCTCGTCGATATAAAAAGAGAGATGGAAAATCTTGCATTGAAAATGCAGTAGAACGCAAAGTCGAGATGGGTGTATGAATGGCCCATGAGGAAGGCAAAAGCAAAATGGCCAGTCAAGGAGTTGATGGCTACAAGACAACATAGTTTTTTAAGAGAATGGTTGAGGTATGCTAAAAACCTCGATGGACCTAAGGAAATGGTTCAGATATGTGAACCGGAGACTGGGAGAGATCTTGGTGAAGAGAATAAAATGGGATCAACTGAGGATCTCAGGAACTTCCAGGAGGGAAGAGAGGAAATTTTCAATTTCTAGGTGGGAAAAGGGTTGATATCATTGTGGGATCTCAGAGACTGTCATAAGGAAATCCAGGGAATTTTACATTGCCAGCTGGGTAATGGTATGAGGTCGCTGTGGGATCTCGAGGACTACCAGGAGGGCAGTGGAAGCATCTCATATTTCCAGGTGGGCAGAGATGAGCATTCGAGACTATCTGAAAGTCTCAGGGACTTAGAGGTGAGTTCAATTCAGCAAGGAGTGTTGATGAAGATGGGATCAGTTGATCTCATAATCTACCAGGAGGGTAGCGAACAGATCCCATATTGTTAGGTGGGCAGGGATGAACAGATGAGACTATCTTAGGGTCTCATAAACTCAGAAATGAGTTTGGATCAGCATGAGCAGCTGACAGAGGAGGAAGATATGAGAGATCTTCTGATGATTGGGGGAATCAAAGTACTCCTACCATTTACCCAGGAGGAGGCAGAAGTTTGTGTTGTAGATGAAGTAGCAACAACAGAAGAAAAGTCAGTTGTGACTGTCAAAGAAGAATTGGAGCAGACTTTGGAAGTTGCCCAAGCAGATGAAGAGGAAAATGAGCATTCTAAGGAGTGTCTCAATGCATTCATCTAGGAAGCTGAGGAAGTTGTAGCACTGAAGCTAATAGTAGAAGAAGCACAAGAGAATGATGAGCATTATGAGGAATGGCTCAATATTTTTAGCCAGGAGACTGAAAAGACTGCAACATGGGAGTTTGCAGCTGAAGAGGAAGAGGTAGGCAACATTAGTTTGGCTGATCTGTATGAACAAATTGAAGCCCTGGAGAGAAGGGTGAAAATGCAGGGCATGCACATCCAACAGGTGAAGTTGGAAGCTGATGAAGAAGACATGGGAGATCACAGTGATCTACCCATGTACCAAAAATTTTTGCAGCTGAGGATACTGCATGAATAGAGCCAGCCATTGGAGCAGTTGGACCGAGTGATAGAAGACATCAGAAGGCTGATGTTGAGATTAGAAGAAACTATCAGCAAGGAGAGGCTAAGCAGCAGAAAGGAAGCAACAACAACGCGGAAGTAGCAGCAGCAGGAAGATGGAGTGGATGAATAGCTCTAGAGGATGATTTGGGATCCAGGAGGATTTCAACAGCTAAGATGGGAAGCTCATGAGTAGGAGCTCATGAATTTTTCAGCTAAGGAGTATGATGCAGGAGCATCTCTCAACGTCAGCCAGCCAACCAACCACATCAGCGAATTCCAATCGTGTGTTGAAGAGAGGCGCAACCTCATTTAAAATTTGAATGAATGTAATTTAATTGCTTAGGTTGTTGAGCCATAGAGTTGTTCCTTTCTATGGGCATTAGGTAGGTAGGCCTTAAATGTTTTGTAAGGTTGAGATCTAGATCTGATGATGGACTAGACAGCCCATTCAATGAAATTGAATAGGGTAGGTAGATTGGAGGGAAGAGCTCAAAGAGCCCCCTCATGTAAAAAGATGAATTGTATCTATTTGGTAGTTAGGGGGTTGAGATAGGAGAGAAATATGTGAGTAGAGAGCAGAAGAGAAGGAGATGAGACCTTGTTACAGTTCATTCTCAGGAACACCTTGTAAAAACATGCATTTTCCATTTAATATAAACAAAAGCAGTTTTTCCTGCATGTATTTCTGTGTTATGTGGATGTCTGTGAGTGTTCTCTATATGTTCTAGATGTATGTTGTTATCATGCATTTGCAGGGGTGTGTTTGATCTTCAGGCTTGAGGTTCTTTGTGGTTTCATGCCAGGAGGGCGTGATAGAGTACTGTGGTCTTTGGATACCACTGCACTGAGGCACTTCTGAACTCTGCGGATTCAGACAAAAATGTGTCAGATGGGCACACAGCTGAAATAAACAACTCAAGAAAAGACCTATGAGGTTTTTGAACACCTCAGGAGTCAAGGTTGTGTATGAGAGGCACAGTTGCAGACATAATCTCTGAGGAGTTCTGTGAAGCTCTGCCAAGTGGGCATTGAGAATATGCATAGTCGTGCATTGAGAAGAACTCTATTGTGAGTTCTTAAGGAGGACCAGAATCACAAAGGATTTTGAAGAGCTCTGCCAAGTGGGCATTGAGTAGGTGAAAGGAGTGCACAGAGGAAAAATCTGTTGGATGTCCTGTGAAAAGATACTCTGCCAGGAGGGCATTGAGTAAGTGTGCAGACAGAAGAAAAGAGAACTCTTTGAGTTCTGTAAATTGAGGAAGAGTCCACTGAGGGATCTTCATAGGGTTGTTGAACACCCTGCAGACTCAGTAAGAAGTTTCTTGAGGTAGAGGATAGCTAGGAGGGAATCCAAGTATTCTCCATCTGTGGGAGAAGAAAGAAGGATAAAATCCCTTAGGGGTCTGGGTGTTTGAGAAGCTCAGGAGAGACAACACCTTTCGAGTGCATGTAAATAATTTGTGGAGGCACAGGAGTTGAAGAATCCTTTAAGGGTTCGGAAGAAGGATAAGCTTAGGAGGGTGAGTGCTTTCAGGCATAGAGTCGTAACTGCAAGGAGTGCAGAAGCTTTAGAACCCTCTGATGGGTTCAGAGTACTCAAAGCTCAGGAGGATCAACGTTTTTATACGCGCGACGAAGATCCAAGAGTGAGGAGTTCACAAAGGATAAGGAAGGCCAAGGCTGAAGCCTTTGGAAAATTGAACTTCTTCCCAGTCCTGGAAGAAAGTGCAGAAGCTCAGGAGGGAGCACAACTATCGTTGGATGGGACGATAGATTCTAGACCGTTGAGAATTTCTACGTTCGGAGAGCACGCAGGAGAAGAGATGATCTGAACCATCAGATGTTGAGAAAATCATCCGTAAGTCGTCAGACCTGATAGGAGTTGCACAAGGTTTAAGCTTCGTAAATTGGAGGGTGGAAGTCCCGAAAGGATCGGGATATCGGGACTTCAGTCATTGGGAAATCAGGAGTCTCGAAGACAAGAGATCGGCTAAATCCACAGTGAAAATCCCAAAATTGAATCTGAGCCATCCATATGTTCGGGACACATGGTGGAGATCTAGATTATCGGGGAAAGTCCCGATAGAAAAGTCAAATCGGTGCATCGGGGTTCGATGTTTCACAAATCCTGAGGGAAAGAATTTTGGAGCATCAAAAGTCATGAAATCATGAGAGGCGATCAGGACCATCCATCTTGAGGGGATGTGTGGCAGCGATCGAAGCCTTTGGGAAAGGTCACAATAGGAGAGTCACATCAATAAATTAGGATTCGGAGAATCAGGAATCCTGATGACAAGATGATGCAGGAGCATCGCCAACAAATCAAGCGAGCCAGCATGAAAGCAGAAGATAGCTGGACAAGCCAGCAAATTTCTTTTTGAACTTCACTTTGGAATAGTTGCACGAGTCTTTAATGAAGTCATTTAAAGAGGAGGTGCACCTATATATTGTAATGGACTTTGAGCGGATAGCTCACGTCCTTAGGTAGATGAGGCATTTAATAGATTTAATGCAGGTAGATAGGATTTTTATTTCCAGATTAGACAGTTTTAGAGTTCAAGAGGGAAAACGGATATAGACACCCTCATTTTATCATTGTAACATTATTCAGCAAGCATTCAGAAAAAAAGAGCAGGCAGAGAATTGTATGAAGAACACCCATGTATAGTTATTGAATTAATAGAATGAAGCTTTGATTCAATCTCATGGTTTGTGTTGTTTTCTCTGTGTGTTAATTTTATTCTCAGGAATGTTTGTTTTCTTGTATGCATTTTCTTGGTATATGTTGTGCATAGGATTTCATGTTTTTAACTGAAGTTTGAAAGGTAGATGGAATGAGTTTCAATTGTTTCTCTATCTGAGCCAGGAGATTCCTGCAAGGTATGCAGTCGAATTCATCTGCAAGGAGTGCGTTGATGAAGGCTCAGTAGTTTAACCTTTGTTATCATTTACCCAGGAGTGAATTTGAATTGTTGAAGCCGTGCAAGGAGTGCATAGGCTGAAGAAGAAGTCTCAGAGTTGCGATTCTGAGAAAATTATTCAAGATTGCTACTGCAGGAAGTGTGTAGAGTCAAGAGGATTCAACACTTGGGAGTTGTTGAACGGTTGCCGCAAGGAGTGCATGCAATCCCTCTGAAAGAATCAGAGTGGAAAAACTCAGGAGGTTTGGTGCCTTCGAGAAATTGCTAAACGACAACACAAGAGTCTGTGTCAAAGTAGGTTCGAGCAAGGGTTGTTAGCAAAGACGTTGGAGAACAAGTTCTGAGAGGGAACATTTAGTCTTCTCAAGAAATCCTCAAGAGGGAGGAACCAATGGTCAGGGTTCGCAGAGGAAACCAGAGAAATCCCGTCAGTCGTCAGATCTTGGAAAGTTGCATAGGGTTTAAGCCTTAGTGTGCAGGGAAGGAGTTGGGGCACATCGGGACTCGACTCATCGGAGAATCGGAGTCTCCAGGAACATAGGATTTTCATAGGGAGAAATCACGACTCGCGACTTTCCGAAAGGAGTATAGCCATAGATCCCGAACTGGACATGTGTCAGTAATCTGGGGAGTGGGGGTTCGACATTCGAGATTTTCCCATGCAAAGGAATTTCTACAATTGAAATCGTGATCCCGTAATACTCGATAGCACAATGAGGAAGGGTGACGTGGAGGAGAGCGCCCACACATGCATCGGGGTTAAGAAATTTGGGATTCTCGGTGTCGTGAGAATCACTGTCAGAGGAACTGCGATACTCCGAAGCACGATAACCAAGAAGTCATAGTGTTGAGTGGAGGACAGGTGTTGGAAGGTCAGTATGTGGGGTCACAAAGCACAGTAAAAGAGACAGGTGGCATCGGGGATTGGGAATCAAGGACACAAGAGGTAAGTGACTTACGACATCGTAAGTTCCGATTTCCCGACGGGTAAAATCTCAACAAGAGTAAGGAAAGCCTTGGTAAATACTCATCGGGTTTCAGGGTTTTGTGAGGCCCAAATATGTGTTTTCAGGACTCACGATCTAGTGAGGCTCGATTTCCTGATAAAGAAAATGGAGATCATAAGGAATATCCTGTGGGAGCAGAGAACTCATGATAAGGAGTTCGGAAGAGAAATTCAGCTCTTCGGGCCGAGAGAAGAGAAGATCCTGGTGAGAGCGATCATGCTCAGGGAGTGTGGTTGCATCATAGCGGTATCAGAGCTAGTCTCTATTTGTATATTTCAGATAGGGGAGAAAATAGAAATTTCACCATGCCGCCAAGAAGGGAAAGATAATCGCCTGACCCAGAAGACAGGGATGTGCAAAGAAGAGGTAGGCCGACATGGAATCCAGAGATGGAAAGGCAGATACGTGATCTTAGAGCGAGATTGGAAGACATGGAAGCAACGCAGAGACACATAGCAAGTGCGTGAGATCTAAGTGACTCTGAAGGTGAAGTTGAAGTTGAACAACAAGGAGAAGTTGTAGCTGAAGATGCAGCCAATGAGCGATTGATTAAATCTATCGCCAGGATGAGTTCGAAGTTATGAAGGGAATCTAGATGCAGAAGAGTTACTGGATTGGATCTGAGCTCTTGATACTTACTTCGATTATGAAGATATCGAAGAGGATAATAAGGTCAAGCACGCTATTATGCACTTGAAAGGACATGCAACGTTATGGTGGGACAAGCTTCAAGCGGATAGGCATTGCAAGGGAAAACAAAAGATTAAAAGTTGGGATCGAATGATTGCGAAGATGAAGGCAAAATTCATCCCAAGGGATTATCAGATCACACTGTTCAGGATAATGCAGAACCTGAGAAAAAATTTGATGACAGTGAAGGAGTATACCGAAGAATTTTACAAGGTCAATATCAGAGCAGGTCATCAGGAGAGCGATGATGAGAAAGTTATAAGATACATGAATGGCTTAAGATACGATATCCAGGATGAGATGAGTATGACAACCATCATAATGGTGGAAGATGCGTATCAAATGGCTCTGAAAGATGAAGAAAAGGTGAGCCATAAGCAAGGTCAGCAAGGGCGGGGCAGAAGTCATCCCAGAGGCAAGGCAGTTACCCAGGACAAATATCAGAAACCCAAGGAGGAATGGAAGAAACCTCAGGGTAGGATTGAAAGAGGTGGAACCTCACAGTGAGGACCGCATGTTGAACAAAGGGTGCAGCATACAGAGCAGGGTGGCGGTTATGTTGACGCAAACTCTTTTCCTCGTACTCAAGGTAGAGGAAGAGGTCGAGGTGGAGTAATCATATGTTTCACATGTGGGAAAAATGGGCACAAGTCATTCAAGTGTCCATAGAAAAAGAAGGACATCGGAGAAACTCACATCACTGAAGTGCAGAAGTGTGATGCTGAGACGGAAGATGCAGAAGGTGGAAGATCGCTTGGAATGCATAAAGTCATTTTGACACCCGAGAAGGAGGTGGAAAACTCCGCCCAAAGGACCATACTATTCAGAACAGCTTGCAAGACCAAGGATAGGGTATGCAAAGTGATTGTTGACAGTGGTAGCATGAATAATCTCATTTCAATCGAGATGGTGGAAAAGTTAGAGCTGGAGACAACTGATCACCTGAGTCCATACAAAGTTTCATGGCTACAAAAAGGACACCAGGTGAGTGTTACTAAAAAGTGCTTGGTTGAATTCAAAATAGGAGGATACAATGATAAGATTTTATGTGATGTTATTGCCATGGATATATGCCATTTATTGTTGGGTAGACCACGACAATATGACAGAAATGTAGTTCATGATGGGAGAATGAACACATATACCCTGGAGAAAAATGGGAGAACCCATAGGTTGCTTCCAATAAAGGATAAAGGGGTGAAGCTGGAAGTAAACAAAATAATACTTCTCATGAGTGGGAAGGAGCTTCTTACACAGGTTGAGAAGAATGAAGATCCACAATTCTTTGTTGTCAGAAAGCTGAGAATTGTTCTGACTAGCACAAGAGTGGATGATTTACCAGATGAAATTCAGGAATTGCTAGACGAGTTCACTGACATTGTGGTAGACGAAGTACCTCATACGTTACCACCGATGAGGAGTGTGAGTCATCATATAGATCTCATACTAGGATCAAGTTTACCGAATAAAGCTGCGTACAGATTGATGCCGCAGGAAAATGAAGAGGTCAAGAATCAGGTCCAGGAATTATTGGACAAAGGATTGGTCAGGGAGAGTTTGAGTCCATCAGTCCGAAGAAGGATGGAGGCTGGAGGATGTGTACCGATTCAAGAGAGATTAACAAGATAACCATTAGATACAGGTTTCCATTGCCGAGAATGGATGATCTGATGGATTGCCTGAGTGGGGAAAATTATTTTTCAAAAATAGATTTGAAAAGCGGATATCACCAGATTCGCATGAGAGAAGGCGATGACTAGAAGACAACCTTCAAAACAAATGAAGGATTGTATGAGTGGTTGTTTATGCCATTTGGGTTGACAAATGCACCGAGCACATTTATGAGATTGATGAATGAAGTCCTGAGGGAATTCATTGGAAAATTTGTTGTCGTATATCTGGATGATATATTGATCTTTAGTAAGAAAAAGGATGAAAATTTGAAACATTTGGCCATAGTGATGAGAAAGCTACAGTAGGAGAAGTTGTTGATAAACATGAATAAATCTTCGTTCATGAAGACAAAGCTCATTTACTTGGGGTTCGTCATTTCAGTGAATGAATTAAAAATGGATCCAAGTAAGGTGGAAGTGATTAAAAATTGGCCATCACCCAGAAATGTTTTCAAGGTGAGAAGTTTCCATGGTTTGTCTAGTTTCTATAGGAAATTCATCAGGGATTTCAATGGAATTAGTGCAGCGATGATGGATACCGTCAAGAAATGACATAAGACTTTTCATTGGACAGTCGAAGCTGAGAAGAGCTTCAATCTGTTGAAGCGAAAGATCACAGAGCAACCAGTGTTGGTGTTGCCAGATTTTCAGAAGACATTTCAGGTGAAATGTGATGCCAGTGGGTATGCCATAGGAGTGGTATTAAGTCAGGAGGATAGACCAGTCACATATTACAGTGAGAAGCTAGATGAGGCGAAGCTGAAATACTCCACGTATGATAAAGAATTGTATGCTATCATACAGGCACTGAAGAAGTGGAGGCATTACTTGATCCCAAAAGAATTTATTCTGTACAGTGATAATCATGCATTGCAGTTTGTGAGTCAACAAGAGAAGTTGAATCAAAAACATGCAAAATGGGTAGAGTATATGCAGAACTTTACATTTGTAATTAAACACATTTTAGGTACTGTTAACAAAGTGGTTGATGCTTTGAGCAAGAAGTGTTTGTTGTTGCAGGAGTTCCAAGTCAAAACATTGGGTTTTGAAAATCTTAAAGATATGTATGCAGGCGATGCAAATTTTGCAGAAGCATATGAGGCAGCTGAGAATCTAGTTCTCAGAGATAGAACCCCATGGATGGATTACATGATCCAGAATGGACTGTTATTTAGAGGAAATCAGTTATGTATTCTGAATTGATCCATGAGGGAGAACCTGCTAAAAGAGAAGCATAGTGGCGGATTAGTAGGGCATTTTGGTCACGACCAAACATTTGCGAAGCTGAGTGAATCATATTTTTGGCTAGGGATGCACTCAGAGGTCAAGCAGTTTGTTGACAGATGTTGAATTTTCCAACATTCGAAGGGGAGAAAGCAGAATGTAGGGTTTTATCAGTCGTTGCCCATACCAGAGAGACAGTGGGAGGCGATAAGCATGGATTTTGTATTGGGTTTGTCAAGGACACAAAGAGGTGTAGATTCAATCTTTGTGGTAGTGGATAGGTTTTCAAAAATGGCACACTTCATTCCATTCCAGAAGACCAGTGATGCGACACACATCGCGAATTTGTTTTTTAAGGAGGTCATTCGACTCCATGGATTGCCGAAAAGTATTGTTTCAGACAGGGATGCCAAATTCATTGGACATTTATGGAGGACACTCTGGAAGAAGCTAGGAACTAACTTGGAGTTTAGTTCTGCTTATCATCCATAGACAGACAAACAAACGGAATTGGTCAACAGGAGTCTGGGAGACTTGTTGAGAAGCCTGGTGACAGAGCACCACAGTAGCTGGGAAAATGTGTTGCCACAGGCAGAGTTCGATAACAACGATTCAGTGAACAGGAGTACAGGGAGAAGTCCATTTCAGGTTGTATATGGAATGCAACCAAGAGGAGTATCTAAACTCAGGGAGTCAAAGAAGACTGCTACTAGTAGTGCAAGCGCTGAAGAATTCGCAGAGGCAATGAAGGAACTTCATGACCAAGTGAAGCAGCGATTGCAAGCTTCAAATTAGGAATATAAGCGCAGAGCAGATCAGCATCAGAGACAACTTCAGTTCAAAGTTGGTGATCTAGTTCTGGCACATCTGAGGAAGGAAAGGTTCCCGAGGGGAACATACAACAAGCTCAAAATGAAGAAAATAGGGCCATGCAGAATACTGAAGAAATTCGGGGAGAACGCTTATGAGGTTGAATTATTGGATGGCATCGGGATATCTTCGATATTCAATATCACAGATTTATATCCTTATAAGGCTAATGAAGTAGGAGCTGGAAGTGATGAACAACCATAAATCCAGTGGCAGAAGAAGATATCGATAGCAGAGAATCCGTAGATGAAGTACATACTAGACAAGCGAGTGGGAAAGAAAACCAGAAGAAAAGAATACTTTGAGTATCTAGTCAAGTGGAAGAATCACCTAGTGGAGGATGCCAGCTGGGAAAGTGAAGCAATGATTCAGAAACATGGACAGACCATGCAGGAGCTCATGGATAGGAGTCCATGAAAGTTTTCAAGCCGAGGAGTATGATGCAGGAGCATCGCCAGCAAATCAAGCGAGCCATCATGAAAGCAGAAGACAGCTGGACAAGCCGGCAAATTTCTTTTTGAACTTCACTTTGGAATAGTTGCACGAGTCTTTAATGAAGTCATTTAAAGAGGAGGTGCACCTGTATATTGTAATGGACTATGAGCGGATAGCTCACGTCCTTAGGTAGATGAGGCATTTAATAGATTTAATGTAGGTAGATAGGATTTTTATTTCCAGATTAGACAGTTTTAGAGTTCAAGAGGGAAAACGGATATAGACACCCTCATTGTATCATTGTAAAATTATTCAATAAGAATTCAGAAAAAAAGAGCAGGCACAGAATTGTATGAAGAACACCCATGTATAGTTATTGAATTAATAGAATGAAGCTTTGATTCAATCTCATGGTTTGTGTTGTTTTCTCTGTCTGTTAATGTTATGCTCATGAATGTTTGTTTTCTTGTATGCATTTGCTTGGTATATGTTGTGCATAGGATTTCATGTTTTTAACTGAAGTCTGAAAGGTAGATGGAATGAGTTTCAATTGTTTCTCTATCTGAGCCAGGAGATTCCTGCAAGGTATGCAGTCAAATTCATCCACAAGGAGTGTGTTGATGAAGGCTTAGTAGTTTAACCTTTGTTCTCATTTACCCAGGAGTGGATTCGAATTGTTGAATCCATGCAAGGAGTGTACAGGCTGAAGAAGAAGTCTCAGAGTTGCGATTCTGAGCAAATTATTCAAGACTACTACTGCAGGAAGTGTGCAGAGTCAGGAAGATTCAAAACTTGGGAGTTGTTGAACAGTTGCCGCAAGGAGTGTGTGCAAGCCCTCTGAAAGAATCATAGTGGAAAAAGTCAGAAGGTTTGGTGCCTTCGAGAAATTGCTAAACGACAACACAGGAGTCTGTGTCGAAGGAGGTTCGAGCAAGGGTTGTTAGTAAAGACGTTGGAGAACAAGTTTTGAGAGGGAACATTTAGTCTTCTCAAGAAATCCTCAAGAGGGAGGAACCAATGGTCAGGGTTTGCAGAGGAAACCAGCGAAATCTCATCAGTCGTTAGATCTTGGAAAGTTATGCAAGGTTTAAGCCTTAGCGTGCAGAGAAGGAGTCGGGGCACATTGGGACTTGACTCATCAGGGAATCGGAGTCTCTAGGAACATAGGATTTTCACAGGGAGAAATCACGACTCATGACTTTTCGAAACGAGTATAGCCGTAGATCCTGGACTGGACACGTGTCAGTAATCCAGGGAGTGGGGGTTCGACATTCAAGATTTTCCCATGCAAATGAATTTCTACAATTGAAATCATGATCCCGCAATACCTGATAGCGCGATGAGGAAGGGTGACATGGAGGAGAGTTCCCACATGTGCATCGGGGTTTGGAAATTCAGGATTCTAGGTGTCGTGAGAATCGCTGTCAGAGGAACTATGAAACTCTGAAGCACGATAAACAAGCAGTCATAGTGCTGAGTGGAGGATAGGGGTAGGAAGGCTAGTACATGGGGTCACAGAGAATAGTAAAAGAGATAGGTGGCATCGGGGATCGGGAATCAGGGACACGAGAGGTAAGTGACTTATGACATCGTAAGTTCCGATTTCTCGATGGGTAAAATCCTGACAAGAGTAAAGAAAGCCTTGGTAAATACTCATCAGGTTTCAGGGTTTTGTGAGGCCCGAATCTGTGTTTTCAGGACTCACAATCCAGTGAGGCTCAATTTCCCGATAAAGCAAAGGGATATCATAAGGAATATCCTGTGTGAGTAGAGAACTCCTGATAAGGAGTTCGGAAGAGCAATTCAGCTCTTTAGGCAGAGAGAAGAGAAGATCCTGGTGAGAGCGATCGTGCTCAGGGAGTGCGGTTGCGTCACAAGAGTGTCCGTGTATTTTGGAATTGGAAATCCTAAAACCCTGACGAGAGATAAGATTGCGGTCACGGGGATAGTGGTCACGTGGGCTAGGAGTTTAGCCAGGAGGGCTAACATGTAAAGGCACGTATCGGTGAATTGACTCATCGGAGATCGGGGATTCAAGAGGACAGAGAATTCTTGACATCAGGGATCGGGAAACCCCAAAACCTGAAAGTATATCTTTCTTATTAAGGAAGAGGCAGTGGTCAGAGTGTAGAAGACCGTGGAGAAATTAAGGACCTGTGGATCGGGTTTTTAACAGAGATTCCACTGAGGAATCGAAGAGTCACTTTGTCTCAAAAGGGGAAGTTGAACGATCCTTAAGACCGGGAGGTCAGCGCAGGGGCCTTGTCGAGGAAAATGTGGCATCTGTGTCACTCTCCCCCTTTGACATCAATGGAAAAGGTTAGGGTTGCCCCCCCTGAGTTTAATGGAAAAATGTAACTCTCTTCTTTGGGGTTGCTCCCCCTGAACATGTAGCACTCAATAATACTCCATCCTTATTTTTGGTCTTTGGGACATTTTCTTCATTAGAATCCTTTGGTGTGGCTTTTGTCTTCTCTCTCTTCTTCATGTCTAGGATGTATATGTTGTTCAGTCTTCTTGTTGCAGTTGCAACCAATCTTCCTTAGTTATTTTCTCTGATTTTACATTTTCGGGAATCAAACGTAAGAGTGTATCCTTGATCACAAATTTTACTAACACTGAGTAGATTATGATTCAAGTCTTCAACCAATAGAACATTCTATGTTCTTACATTTTTTCTTCCAAGCTCTACTACACATTCTCCAAGTATTTTGGTAGATGAGTCATCTCCAAATGCAACATTGCCAACCTTTCTCTTCAAGCTGATGAATTTTTCTTGATCCCTGGTCATGTGTGAAGAACATCCATTGTCTATGTACCATTCATCTTCTTCTTTACATTCTTCAGCGGTCAATGCTATTCGAAAATCTTCATTTTTTGGAATCTCTTTCCTTTTCCATACTGTGGTTGGCATAGCGACATATTCATTCATATATCTACAATCTCATCCTTTGTGACCAAGATAATTTGACGCAGTCGCACTCGCAAGCACGTCTTCTCACAGGATCTTCTCCTTTCTCTCGGCCCAAAGAACTTCAACGTTCTTCTATTTCCCTATCAGGAAGTCTGCACCCACAACAAATCTGCATGGGATCCCCTCTTTACAATCGGGATATCGGACTTCATGTTATCACGAGGTCAGTAGTCAAGCATTGGATTCTCAAAACCCCGAACCCCAATAATAGTCAACGCTAGCCCTTTCCTCTCCTTATCGAGATTTTCCTTATCGCGATTTCGACACTCGCGATGTCAAGCAACTTGCTTTTTTGACTCCCGATCCCTAATACACTGAAACTCCAACACACACGCGATTTTGACCTTCCAACGCTTTCACCTCATCGGAATTTCGGAGTTTGTAATATCGCAAATCCTGATGCGATCGTTTCGGGACTTCTCACTGTGAAACTCTGATATACTATGCCACCTATCCACCTGTTGACCCTTTTGGCCCACACTATTCCTTTAGCCTGTCGGGATATCGCGTATCAGAATATCGCAATCCCTGATGCTATGTTTACAGAGTTTCAACCCACGAAACCCCGATGCATGATTTCACACGTAAATCTAACGGCCCTTGCATCTCGAATCGACGGTCCTGCCCCTCATGAGCTTCGAACCTCTTGAGAATACGTCGTTGTATCTCCCCTGCACCTTTGTGATATCTAAAATCTCACGAAAACTCATGGATTCTCCTCAAATAATATCATCCGTCCATCCTTCCTTGGTGATTCCTGCGAATGACCAAGTGTTCCTCCACAAAACTCATCCAACTTCTCGTAAACTTACGACGCCCTTACAAATTCAAAGTAATTGACCTTTCTTTCCTTCGACTCCTTTGAATGTTTTCTCCCCTTTGGGATTTTTCCATGACTCTGCATCTTCTTAGAAAGACCTCTTTTCTCCCACTCCTTGTGGCAACCCTCAAACACCTCAAGTGCTTGAATCCTTTTGACTCTATGCACACCTACAGTAGCAGTTCTTCAACTCTCACTCAGGTTTGCAACCCTGAACTTCACTCAGCCTGTGCACTCCTTGCACGGCTCCTGTGCCCAGCTACAATTTGAGGAAATGAGAAAAAAAGTAAAACTATCTGAGCTTCAGAGACGCAACCCTGAATCCTTGTCGATGCACCCCTTGCGGACACTTCAACTGCACTCCTTGCAGGAATTCTTACTCAAATAGAAAAACAATTGAAACTCATTCTTTCATCCTCTTAGACTTCAACCTCAACCATGAAATCATATACACAACATATAAATCAAATGTATAACAGGAAGCAAACATTCATGAGCATATCAACATCAATATACAGAGAACAACACAAAACTATGAATTTGAATCAAACTCTTCTATTAGTCCAAACATATGTACATGGGTGTTCTTACACAGCTCTCTGCATGCTCTTTATCCAATGCTTCATTCTAATGATACAATACACAATGAGGGTGTCTATATCACATTTCCCTCTTGCGCTCTAAAACTGTCTAATCTACACATTCAATTTTACCTACTTGCATTAACTACTTTAAATGCCTTCATCTACTAAGGACGAGAGATAAAGGCTCAAGGTCCATTTACAATATACAAGTGTGCCTCATCTTAATGACTTCATTTAAGATCGTGCAACAACTTCCAAGGTGATTTTAAAAATTTGTGTTGTCGCTCGTCCAGTTGTCCTCCGCTTCCGCGCTGGCTCGCTTGATGTGGGAGATGCTCCTGCATCATAATTTCATTTGTAGCATACAATATTTTTGTCCATCAACAGGTAAAACGAATTATAACTTATGTTGAAAAATCCATGATTATTTCCATATCTTCTATTTACACCATTCATGTTTCTTACGTATTTGTTCCTTTCATTGATTCTTCAATTAATTGCCTTATGTCCAAAATTTTTACATGTATAACAATGACCAAGAAAGAAATTTTGATACCTTGGAGTAAGTGGGCTTATTTGTGATGTAGTAAATCTGGGTTCATGATCTATTCTTCTGTAGTTTCCTTCATATTGATTGAAGCTTCTTTGATTCCTGAAGGTAGGAGGTCTTCTTGGATATTCATCTCTTTTGTAATCATTCCTTCTTTCTGGTATCCTGATCCACTTCTCATCATCTGTCTGTGTAGCTCTTTCTTCAACCTTCTTGTTGGTATTTTCATCTTCTTTGTATGAAGTTTCACCCATTCATCCAATATGTGTTGAGTCTTTTAGCACTTGAGAGTTTCTTAAGCTCTTCCCCAATGAGACAACTTCTTGTTCAAGTTTCTCACAATCTTCTTCTTTCTTCTTCATTTGGAAATTCCTTACTTCTCCTATTATTCTTTCTTCTTTGAGTAGAGTTTTCAAGGAAATGGTTTCTTCTCTTAGTTTTTTAAAGTCTTATAATTGTTTCTTCAATATTACAACTGTCTTTTCACAACTAACCAATTCACTTCTTAGTTTTCTACGCGTGTCTTTGAGCTTTCTATTTTCAATCTCAACATGCTTCAATTTTTTAAGATTCTCATATTCTTGTTGAATCATTTCTACTTTATGATTTTCTTCTTTTTCATTGTCAACTCTTTCAATCCTTGGATGAGGACATTCAAATTCAACATGTCCTACTCCTTCACAATTAAAGCAAAAGAAATGACCTCTATTTTCTTCTTTGAAATGTAAGATGTTGTAATCTTCTTCAACTTCTTCTTCTTCTTCTTCTTCTTCTTATTTCCTTTCATAAAGGTCTTGTAGCTTGTCCCAAAGATATTTTTCTGATGCACATGATCCCACCTTGGATTTCATTGAATCCGTCAATCCATCCAGGATGGTATCTATTGTCAGTTTGTTGTTCATTTTTGCTTCCTTCTGAGTTGCAGTCTTTGGTTTCTTCAAAGCATTATATCCTGAAGCAACTGAGAACCAAACATCTGCCCCAACATCTTTCAAATAAGTTTCCGTTCTATTTTTCCAGTATTCAAAATTGCTTCCATCAAATGGTGGAATTCCATTTGGAATGTTGTCTTCCATTTCTGCATAGGATATTCCTTCCAGTGGTTAAACTGTACTGAAGGTAACCCACTCTGATACCAATTGTTGATATTGAAAGGGGGGTGAATCAATATCNAGTACAATTTAAAACCTTTTTCAACTTATACTTAAACCATTCAACTATATCCAATGAGTAATGAACAATAGTATAAGAGTTACACCAATACACCATAATACACCATGCACAATATATGAGAAATAATTAATAGTTTATTTTTCAGGGGAAGTAATGACTTCCAAAGGTAGATGCATATTCCAAGTGTAGAGGGAGGGATAAACCTCCAAGAGGAAGATACAATATTCAATATCAAGATAGAGTTTAACTATCCATCCTTGCTCCTTCCTTCCACCCAAGAATATATGAGAGATAATAAAACTTTGCATTAAATCATCACCATCAACCAATCAACACATAGAACCTGATAATGCTTCCGGAGACTTCTTCAATTTATGAAATTCTTCAATTCTTGGGGCACTCTGATCCTATAGATAATATTACTCAATGTATTCTCTAAAACTCCTCCAATTTTCACTCCTTGAATCCTCCCCAAAAAGAGGTTATAGAAAGAATGGTAAACTTTATTCAATTCTGGTATGTTCAGAAGACCCAACTTGTATAGCATGCCCTGTGTTCAATATTTAACATCCAATTCTAAAACTCTCACACAAGAAACTAAATTTTGTAATATTTCCAATGGAAGTGGTCCCACCTCATTTGGATTCTGTATGAAAAATTTATGACTATTTTACCCGGAACACATGTTTATTGACTAGCTTCAGAACTGGTCACAAACCCTATCTTTCATAGAGTGTATCTCCATAATTATAGTGAATCAAGAGATGAAATTTTTACCAGGGGTACCTTGATATGTATTCTCAATACCATAGTGAATTCACCATATGAATCATTCTAGAAAACAATTTATAGAAAAAATGGTAAGATGAACTGAAAATAACATACCTCAGAACACATCACCAAAAGACTTCATCCTCCCTTGAAATCTGACCTTCTTATCTTCTTATTACCTCTAAAATTAGACTTGTATCAAATGAATGTATAATGATGTTTATTTATACCATTTATGTCACTTCCTTTTAACATTAGGGCCGACCTAATTTGTAATTATTTTCATGGCCTACATGTACTTCCTTCTTCAATTCACTTTTTCATCTTCAAAAATTCTTTTCTCCTCAACCATGAGGATCCACATGACGTGCCACATACAACTAGAAATAGCATGATGTATACTATCCATTCATGGTTTTTTTATATGCATGTGCATTTTCCTTCATGTCCAAATACCTTTATCAATCTTGCGATCCAAAACCCATGACTAGGGTTGACATAAATGACAACAACAAATCTTCCAACAATCTCCCCCTTTGTCATTGATGGCAACACTCATGCTCCCCCTATATTCACGATCCCAATTTCTCTCCCCCTTTGACATAAATGGAAAAGGTTAGGGATTCTCTCCCTAAGTTTAATGGAAAAATGTAACTCTCTTCTTTGGGGTTTCTCCCCCTGAACACGTGGCACTCAATAATACTTCATTCTTATTTTTGGTCTTTGGAACATTTTCTTCCTTAGAATCCTTTTATGTGGCTTTTGTCTTCTCTCTCTTCTTCATGTCTAGGATGTATATGTTGTTCGATCTTCTTGTTGCAGTTGCAACCAATCTTCCTGAGTTATTTTCTCTGATTTTACATTTTCGGGAATCAAATGTAAGAGTGTATCCTTGATCACACATTT
>ML807689.1:55780-68725 GCA_009831015.1 Picea engelmannii | reverse complement strand
TAACTTGCAAGTGGTCATGATTGAAAAAAACAAAATGTAAAGGTTTTCATAAAAAATATAACAAATGACATAAATATCACAATATTCAATATTGAAACAAATTGTTTATATCTACTCTATTAAGTTTTATAGAATTGATCTTGGTATGAAAATGTAGGGTTTTACATAAGTTTATATCATATTTCAATGCACTTCATATTTTCATATTTTCTACCTTTTCTCCCTCCACACACAGAAGGGGATCTATACTTGTTGAGGCTTGAATATGGTATGTCTATTGATGTTTGAATTTGGTATGTTTTCATTTGACGCCTCATCCCAAACAAGACAAAACCTAACAAATAATACTCACCCAAGATGTTAAGGTTTAATCTATTATTAGAGTTCTTTGCATTTCACTAGATAAAAATAGCATAAGATAGCATCACTGAGAAATACACAATCACAAGAGACACATCATTTATCATGGGAAATCCTCATGGGGGAGAAAACCTAGCAAAAAAATCCTTATTATATATAGCCAATACAATGCCAAGAGATAACTCAAACAAGTACAAAAAATCCTCTCCCAATAATGCACCTCTCTCTCTCTCTCTCTCTCTCTCTCTCTCTCTCTCTCTCTCCTCCAACTGTAGCTCTGAAACTTGTCTCTCAATGAACAAGTGAGTATATGTCTAAGTGAGGCATTAGCATCCTTATTTATACAATTCTGGCACATGTGGAAGTGTCTCTTCACTGGCATGGATGATTTCTTCTTCTCGGTGGTTATAACCACATTTAATATATCGAGGGGCCTCTTTAATATATTATGGGGATGACTTCTTATTCTTCCTATTAAAATTATATTTTAACCAATCTGCAAAAAGGGGATTTGGTCTTTTACAATAGCCGACATGATCAATCCACAATAGGGGATTGATCTAATGAATAATACCACAATAATAATTAGAATACACTTTGCAGTTACATTATTTCAACACTTCCCCTTAACAAGAAGGGTATTCTACAACAACATCAGGCGAGAGAGAGGACAACATCATCAACAACATCAGGTGGGTGAGAGGACAACATCATCAATATCATCTTGGAACAATGACTGACGTATCTATAAATCATCGAAAGTTTTTCTCATCAGCAACATCGTCATTATCAGTGGAATGAAATCATCATCTACATCAATATGGATTAGTATAAAACTAATACATCATCATCAAAACATGAGGCTAGTCACATCATCACAGCATGATATTGGCACACTACACAATAAGTAAGCTGGAATCACAATACTAGACTAGATTTACGTCACAACCATTAAGCTGGAAGCAAAGTACTAGGTTGGATTTACGTCACAACAATTAAGCTAGAAGCACAATACTCGACTTGATTTTCGTCACAATAATTAAGCTGGAAGCACAATACTCGGCTTGATTTTCATCACAACAATTAAGTTGGAAGAATGGTACTAGACTGGATTTACGTCACAACAATTAAGCTGGAGGAACAGTGCTAGGCATATCTCAACACAACAACTAGACTGGCTTTATGTCACAACGATTAATATGGAATCACAATACTAGATATATCTCAACACTACAAATAGACTAGATTTATGTCACAATGATTAAGTTGGAAGCACAGTACTAGATATATCTCAACAAAACAACTAAACTGGGTTTACGTTGCAACGATTAAGCTAGAAGAACAATAATAGATATATCTCAACACAACAACTACTCCCCCTTTCGAGGGAGGTCCTTTCAGACTATACCAATCTTATCTCGAAAGTGCTCAAACTTTACATGAGATAGAGGCTTGGTCAACACATCAACAACCTATTCATTTGTGCTAACATATTGGAGCTTTATGGCTCCTCTCTGCACAATATCACAGATGTAATGGTATCAGATCTCTATGTGATTCAACTTGTCATGAAATACAAGATTCTCTTTCATTTTTATGCAGCTTTGGTTGTCACATAGGATCATGGTTGCTTCCATCTCTAGGTCGAATAGACCAGTCAATAACTTACGAATCCATATAGCTTCACAGCTGGTATAACACACAACAATGTATTCTTCTTCTGCTGTACTAAGAGAGATGTTGGATTTATTCCTACTCTACCATGAGATCATGGTTGATCCCAAACTGAAACAACATCCTGAAGTGTTCTTCCTGTGAGAGACACTTCTAGCCCAATCTGAATTAGTGTACCCACTCAATGTGAAATCATGATTTCCATCATAGATGAGACCACAATCTAATGTACCCTTAAGGTACCTCATCATATGTTTTGCAACAACTAGGTGAACATGTCTGGGTTCTACCAAAAATTGACTCAAAGTGTTCACGAAAAAACAAATGTATGGTTTGGTGTTCATTAGGTACATAAACAATCTAATGATCTGTCTATATAGTGTAGCATCAATCAATTCTAACAAAGTGTTGACCAGTAATGTATTCATGGATTTTCACTCTGACATGTCGAATCTCTTCAAGATTTTGACTGCATACTTCCCTTGGTTAAATAATATTCTCTCTAGACTCTGCCATATCTCTAGACCTAAGAAACAATACATTAGGCCAAGGTCTTTCATCTCAAATTCTAAAGTGAGATTCTTCTTACATTCGGTGATGAGCATTTCTTCTCTAGTTAAGAATAAGTCATCCACATACAACAACAATATCATCAACTCCTCTTTCATAACCTTGAAGTAGAGGTTAGAATCTTCTTTACTCTTGGTAAATCCCAATCTAGTCATACAACTGTCTATCCTTCCATTGTAACATCCCACTATGGTGCACTGAGAAAACTTATTCTTTAAGGACACTTGCTCCCAAGTGATCTAGACTATTATGATATTAAAACATTTGTCCTTGATTATGATGCGTTATGATAGATGATATGATGTTTACTGCATTGACCTAGACAGGTGCTATTGACTCGGTTTTACTGAGTATGCAGGGTTTTGGACCTTGAGGATGAAGAGGCATCGACGAAACCCCTTGGATTCTGGATCGAGTCAGGGAGTGTGCTATTGGGGTTTGATTGTTTTACTCAGATTTTAGTACCTTTGATTAGATGATATGATGTGGACATGTCTGACATGATTGTTGATAATGTAAGCTGACGAAAGCTTTCCAACCAAAATCACATATGGAGTAAAGGGGCCACACACGACTACCATAGAGGTTGAGGGAGAGGTGTGGACAACAACTCTGCCACATCCTACTAGCACTCCCGCCGTGGCTCGAACTGTAGGTTAATGATTACCTAGTTCGAGAGGACCCACGATGCCATGAGGGCAGACTGTGATAGTCGCTTGTGATGATTCTAAGGGGCACACAATAAGGAAGGGGCATTATTCCTTAGAATCCCTTAGTCTCCCACAAGTTCAGCTGGCGGAGTGTTGACTCTAGGGGTTATTTATGTCTACCAATCAGTCAAGAGGCCAGTGGCACCCTTGGAGCACATGGTACGTCCTGAAGGGCACGTCGCGTAAAAGAAACACTAGAGGAGAGTGGCACCCTTGGAGCACGTGGTGCATCCTGAAGGGCACATCACGCAAGAGAAACACTAGAGGCGAGTGGCACCCTTGGAGAAAGTGGTGCATCCTGAAGGGCACGTCACACAAACGAAACATTAGAGGCGAGTGGCACCCTTGGAGCACGTAGTGCGTCCTGAAGGGCATGTCGTGTTGATGATGTTAAAGGAATGAACCTAGATGGCCCTAAGACTAATATCTCATTAAGAAATTTTAAAACAACTTCCCTAATTAAAATGTCGCCTAGTTCAGAATCTAAGTCCTAAGCCTAAAACTTCGCTAGGGGTAAAATTTTGTCTACCCCTAAGAAATTATCTCTCTAATAATAATAATAATAATAATAATAAAGTTTAAAATAAAAACCACTTAAGTAATAATTGTGGACTTCATGAATTTTTGGGTAAAATGAAGAGAGTAAGAACTTAAATAAAATATGTGGAAAAAAAAGGGGGTAAAGAAGAATTTAATTAATTAACTTGTGAAAGTGTAAAAGATATTAAATTATTAATAAAAAGGAAAAGGGGTTAATTTGCGCAACTTCCATTTTGGCTCTAATAAAAAGGGGAAAAAGGGGAATAATAAAAATTAGGAAACTAAGGAATGGAGGAAACATAATAAGGGAAAGAGGGGAACTTATGGTAAAAAGCGAGGTCAACTTAGTAAAGAATCTGCAATTAAGAACCTTCTAAATTGAACTAAATTAGCAACTTCATTTTAGGGAAAGTATTTAAACCTATGAGGGAATCTAGGAACACCTAGGAGTAAATTTAGGAGCAACTCTAGGTGGGTGAGAGAAATAAGACAATTTAATAAATTAAGGAAAATAGTTAATGGAGAAATGTGGGGGATGGATGACACTTGTACGAAGGAGATTTTTTAGTAGATTTTAATTAAAACTTAAATTAAATTAGATTTAGGGAAAGATGGAAGTTCTAAAACTCTATAAAAGAAAGGGAAGAGAAGGAAGAAGGGGGATCAGTTTTTAGTGTAATGTTACACTATCGGATTAGTGACTTGAATGATTTACTTGTGAGGAGTTGGGATTTCCCAGCTTGGATAGGAGTGGTAGCTCAGCCTTGCGAGGTGAGCTGGGAGCTAGACGTACCATCTGGATAGTGTGTGGCCCCTTTGCAGCTCGGGGGGCTAAGGGGGAAGTAGAGTACCCATAGCATTGGCTGGGAGGTACCGGTGAGGTCTCGATGGTCAGCGAGTGAGAGCAGCATGGAGCGTGTGGATGTCACCCAGAGCAGGCGATCAAGCAACGATATGTTTTTCATTTTGCATGATAGAAGGTACTAGGACCTTGGCCCTCTCTTATTGTTATCAACATTTTTTTTTATTTTGGCTTGTGAGATGAAAACTACTTGGCTTAACTCTACATGGGTTCTCGTCGGATTGATTGGGCTTCCTTTATGTTCCTCAGTGATTGTAATGGTGTTACGGTTATAAAAATATTTCTTCTTACTCTGTTGTTGCATGTCGGTATTGGATAAAAGAGATTTTATGACCTTGGTGTTGCCTACCTTCCTTGTTTCTGTGCGATCTACACCTGTGCCTTACGTTTCTTTTGTCTGCATTTTTTTGTTATCATTTCCATGTGTTTCAGTGGAAGAAAACCCCTCGATTCAACACCGTCCTCTGCATTTTTTTCTGTTGTATATCTCTGAGATTTTGTGGAGGATACCCACGCGAATTTCGACCACTTAATCCTATGTTTTACCTACCTTTTCCTACGTTTATGACTGTTTTTGTATCACTGTGGGCGTTTGGATATTACAGTGGGTGTTTTTATATTAATGTGGGCATTTTTATATGACTGTGGGCATTTATATATGACTGTGGGAGTTTTATATATTACTGTGGGTGTTTTATATCACTGTGGGTGTATTATATATTGCAGTGGGTGTTTTTATATTAATGTGGGCATTTTTATATGACTGTGGGTGTTTATATATGACTATGGGTGTTTTATATATTATGTGTCTTTATCTTCTTGTACATGAGGTATTTTCCGTGTCAAACAAAAAAGTGACTGTGCCTTTTGATGTCTGACATCCTGAGTTGGAATCCTATTACCTCCCTTTACATCTTGACTATGTTTCTGATTGGGTAACCCTCTTCCACTACTTAAATGATCATCTTTTAGATGTTGTTGTTGTTTCGGCATGTAAATTTTCATAAAGATGGTGTTCCACTATTATGGTTCTTGAAGCTCGTATTGATCCTATTTTATATGATGTTATTCATCTTGTCAGTAAGCATTGACCTTTATTTAGTTGTATTAAGTTACATATATCTCTATCCAAATGTTATATATCTATGATATTTCTCTTTAAGAAACAGTAAGAAAATATTGCTAAATTGGAAAATGAGGTAAGTTATTATAAGACCAATCAATCTGACCTCACTAGTTTTATAAATTATTCTTCTAAAATTCAGGACAAGCTAAACACTCGACATAGTAATTTCTATGAGAAGGTACAAACATTCCATAACTGGGTCAGCATCATGATGTATCTTCAAAAACACCTTCTCTACTAGAAGAGTCAATAGGAATAGGTTCATTTACAGTTCAATTATGTTGCAAGATGACAAGAATAAATGAGCAGTCTTAATACATAGGTTGTCTACATGACCAAGGATGAGATCATTGATATTGATTGTGGCTTAGACTGTTGGAATAATTTGGTTCAATAAGATTGTGAAAATATGGATTCTAAAATTGATGGAACCACTAAAATATGGCATGTTTAAAAGAGTAATATCAAATTGCAATTTACCTACCTTAGGTTCTATGAATGACTTCTTCAAATGAGATCAAATACTAAAGGAATCAGATCATACTATCTCTCATGATTGATACTTTATTCCTTTGTTTCTATAATTACCATAAAATAGTTGAAGGAATACATGAAAATCCCTTCAAGGAATAGTTTTACACTTAAATCCACTTTGTTGAAAGTAGAAAAATATATTAAGAAGTTGAAGAGGAATGTTTCCTTTCTTTGAGGTCCTCTCAATCAACATTGGTTTCTACAAACAAATTATATCAATGCCATGGTTGAAGCTTGGAATCCTTCAATGATAAGGACAAGGCCAAAGTTCAATCATTAATTAATCAAAATCAAAAGTTCAACAAATTAGCAAAATAATCAATCCAATTTCTTGCAGTTACTTTATTTTTATGTATAAATATGAATATAGACAATGTAAAATAGGATTCTCGGAACTGAACTGTTTGGAATTTTTTCATTTTTTTAATGAAAAAAAAAATCTCTTGGCCACTTTTGGAGAAACTAATTATGTGTATCTATGGTAGCTTAAAATTTTCTCGCTCTCATGCATTATTGAATTCTTGTGAGATTGGTTCAATATACTTGGGACTAATCTTGTTCTATTAATGCTATGTTACTTGATCTTTAAAATGGTTTCAACAAATGGATATGAAGTTCTAGTGTTCTATTATAATGATAAGCTATATTTCATTTACATTAATCTATATGGGATTTGTGTATGTGTAACACTTTGAACTATTTCATGGTTATTACTTCATTTATATCAATATATTTCATATGCATTGTGTTTTTCTTTATCTTGGCTAGGAATTATAGATTAGGACTCCACTCGTATATTGCATAGTTAGTTAGAATTTAATAATTTTATTTTTATTTCCATCAAATCATTAAAGGTAACTAGGCTGTGACTAGGTCAAAATCTAGTGAGTTCACTATTCCAAATGAATTAAAGTATAATTGAGACTTTGTGTCAGGCAGGATGTAGACACCTCCATGTTCCTCAGAATAGTCGCCAGCCCTTAGATCTTAAATGGTTAAAATCGATGGTAACCTGGGCTTGAGCATTGCTTATGTGTCTTGGAGGTCCTAACCATTGCAGGGTAGGATGGGCGGGTAGTCAGTCTTTTTATTTGGTTGGTTGATTGTTGTTCTTTACTGGAAGATGTTGATGTGCATCTTAGATATTTATGTTGATATCGCAGTTTCATGCATCATGATGTGTCGTCATGTGGCAGCGCAGAGTATAATGTCTTGTTACCCTTGTATACACACACACAAAAAAAAAAAATTGCACTTGTTATAAGAGGTTTTTTGGTGTAATAAGGAGGTTGTTACATATGGTATCATAGTGGGTTCAACCCATGACTTGGGATTGCTATGGATTTCATTGTTGTGATTTGATTATACTATTGCTAATTGAGTTGACTTGTGTGCGTGCAGGTAATAATGGTTAGAGGAAGTCGTGGAGTCAGACGATGGGGTGCTAGGGGAGGAGGCGCGACTCCTCTAGTAGCATCCACACCTGAGGGGTCTAAACCCCAGGGAGATGAACAGGTTCTCAGGCAGGAGAAGATAGCAGTTGGTGATGTAATCATAATGATGAGATCCTTTCAGTGCATGTCCGAGGCACTGATCATCCATTTGGATAGATATGAGGCCAAGGCACCAGCACTTGCTGAGGTTCTGGCGCGTTCATCGGCCATTACTGGTAGCATTCACCATGAACTCGAGAAGGTCAAATTTCTCGAGTACTTTGGTGTCTTGGATGCAGCCGCCAAGGCATGGTTGGAGAACATGGCGATGTGCTTCGCACTTCGCAATTATACATCCAACATGAAGGTCCGCATGGCGGTCTTTCAACTGAAGGGGAGCGCTCTTCTATGGTGGAAGATGCTCCTACCATAGTTGAACATGGTCGTTGAAGACGTTTCATGGGAACTATTCAAGAAATAGTTTCGAGAGAGGTACCTTTCATAGGAATTCATTGATCATCAGCTCAATGAGTTCAACACCTTATGACAAGGAGGTCGTACGATGCCCGAGTATGAGGCCCGTTTTATGGAGTTGCTCCAGTATGCTCTGCACTTTAACACAGAAAAACTTAAGGTCAACAGGTTCATCTTTGGACTTAACGATAGCTTGTGTGAAAAGGTTAGGATTTTGATGCCTCAAACCTTTCACGATGTCATCCAGAAGGCCCTCATAGCAAAGTAGGAGCTTATCAGTGGGGGTCGGACCAGGACTCCAGCAAGACCAGCAGGGCAGATTTCATTTGGAACATAGTAGCACCAGACACCAGCGAGACATACGCCGGGATATCGTGGCTTCTAGAGGGGATCCAATTTCACCACACCCCAACGACTACCACCTCAGTCATGGATACCTTATTAGGGACCACAACATCAGCAGCAATGTCACCCGCAATAGCAACAGTTTAGGCCTATTCAGCAAAACAGACCAGAGTTCTAGGCTGGTGGGCCATCATATTCTACTTCAGGTACCAGGACTACTAGGCCGAAGAAGGGGTGTTGGATGTGTGGGGAGCCACACTACCAGTGCGACTGTCCTGTGGAGAGGACCAGAGCGTCTAGATCAATCAGACCCACTACAGTGGGAGATATGGGCAAGGCCCATCGAATTCATGCAGTGGTGAATAATCTCCAGGCAGAGCACCATTCGACTATGCTCGAGACGATAGGTACCATCATTGACCAGACCTTTAGTGTTTTGATTGATCTCGGTGCTACCGAGAGTTTCATTTCTAGTGTGGCGCTAAAAAGGATTAAGGTAAAGGAAATTGAGCAGGACGAGTTTAGATTCGTAGAGATGGCTTCAGGAGCCAAACAGAAGGTTGGAGGAAAGGTTACATGTTGTGCCCTTAACCTGGGAGAGTTTGTCACGAGGGCCAACCTGTACATCACGCTATTAGGATCTTATGATGTCATGATTGGTATGGACTGGTTGGAGTCGCATGAGGTGATACTCAACTGTAAGACAAAATGATTGAGCTTGGTCGATGACGAGGGATAGAGGCGTGTGATTGTAGGTCGCAACCAGGGAGTTTCCCTAAGGTTCATTTCTTCCTTACAGCTATGGAAGAGTATGCGCAAGGGGTGCAAGCTTTATGCAATCCTTGTGTTAAATGATAAGGGAGTAGCAGAATGTTTAGAACACCTTCCGGTGGTGAGAGAGTTTGCGGATGTGTTTTCGGAGGAGAGAGAGTTGGATTTTACCATAGACCTAAAACCGGGGACTGAATCGATAACAAGAATGCCTTATCATATGTTGACCCTGGAGTTACAAGAGTTGAAAATGCAACTGAAGGTGTTGCTGGACCTGGGACTAATACGTCCTAGTGTGTCACCATGGGGTGCACCGGTTATTTTCATACAAATGAAGGATGGATCGTGTAGTCTTTGCATCGACTACTGTCAACTGAACAAGGCCACGATCAAGAATCAGTATCCCTTGATGAGAATTGATGATCTGTTCGATCAAATGAAGGGTGCGAAGGTGTTCTCCAAGATCGATTTGTGATTAGGGTATCACCAGTTGTATATTAAGGAGGATGACATCCCTAAGACCAACTTTAAGAAGAGATTTGGACATTACGAGTTTACTATTTTACCATTTGGACTGACAAACTCCCCAGGGGTATTTATGAGTTTGATGAATGGGGTGTTCCACAAATACTTGGACAAGTTCATCCAAGTATTCATTGACGATATCTTGATTTACTCTCGTATGACTGAGGAGCATGAAGAGCACTTGCGCTTGGTACTACAGTGTCTGCGAGGGCACAAATTGTATGGGAAGTTTTCCAAATTCTCTTTTTATCAATCGAGGATTCACTACTTAGGGCATGTCATCTCTGGCGAAGGTATCATCGTGGATCTAGCCAAGGTCGAGGCTATTATGGAATGGCATGTGCTAATGAATGTCATGAAAGTGCATAGCTTTATGGGTTTAGCAGGATACTATCAACAATTTGTCGAGGGATTTTCAAAGTTAGCAAATCCGATCACGGAATTGCAGAAGAAAAACAAGAAGGTTTTTTGGACCGAGAATGCGCATAATCATTTCGGAGGCTTAAAGAGTTGTTGACGACAACGTTGATACTAAAGGTCCCTGACATGGATGCAAACTTCTTGGTATGCATAGACGCATCCAAGGAAGGTTTAGGCAGAGTCTTGATGCAAGATGGACGATTGATTGCTTACATTTCAAGGAAACTAAGAAGGCATGAGAAGAACTACGCGATGCATGATTTGGAGTTATTAGCCATCATATATGCCTTGAAGGTTTGGAAACACTACCTTGTTGGATGAAAATTTGAACTAAAGACTGATCATTGTGGACTACAACACCTTTTTATGCAAATTTACTTGAATGCGCGACAATGGCGTTGGTGGGAATTGCTTAGCGAGTACGACTTTGAAATTACTTACATAAAGGGAATAGTGAACCGAGTGGTAGATTCTTTGAGTTGGAGACCACACATCTTTTCGGTGTTGCCTCTTCAGACAAATCTACATGAGAAGATTCTCACTTTACAACGTGATGATGACTGGTACAAAGAGGTCGAGGGTTTTATCGGACAAAACACAATAATGGTACCATGATACGAGGGATTTTCATTTGATAGCGATGGTTTATTGAGGTCTAAAAGTTGGATTTATGTACTGCCAAATGATGAGTTGAGGATGTTGATATTGAGAGAGGATCATAGAGCAGTTTACATGGCTCACCCGGGGGTCATGAAGATGAGGGCAGACCTTAAACCCTTATTCTTCTGGAAGGGAATGAAGGATGACATAGTCAACTATGTGGCCAAATGTCTAGAGTGTCAGCGGGTAAAGGCTAAACATAGACACCCAGTAGGATTACTTCAACCACATGCCATTCCGGAATCAAAATGGGAGGTTATTTCGATGGATTTTATTGTTGGATTGCCACTGACGACAAGGAGACATGACTTGATTTTTGTAGTAGTAGACACTCTGACAAAGAGTGCTCACTTTATTCCTATGCGTATGATGTATCATGCACCTGACATAGCTAGATTTTTCATCAGTGAGATTGTGAGGCTGCATGGCATGCCTAAGAGGATTATATCTGATAGAGGATCGGTGTTTACTGGATGATTTTGGATGAGTTTATAAGAGGCCTTGGGAACCCAACTTAACTTTAGTACTGCATATCACCCAGAGACTGATGGACAGACTGAGCAAATGAGCCAAACCTTGGAGGACATGTTGCGCATGTACATGATGGACCAACAAAAGCGTTGGGAGGAATTCTTGCCACTAGTGGAGTTTGCTTACAACAACAGTTACCAGAGCACCATTAAGATGGTGCCTTTCGAGTTTCTTTATGGGTGACCGTGTCGAACGCCCTTGAGTTGGGATCCTCTTGAGGATAGGGTCTTGGTGGGACCAGAAGCGATCCAAGAAATGGAAGAGCAAATGAAAACCATAAGACAAATGATTAAATAAGTGTAGGATCAATAGACGATTTATGCCTGGTAGAAAAATAGGACCGCGGAGCAATAAAATAAAACAAATGCATAAGCAAAACACAGAAGACACAAAATACAAGAGAGACATAGATTTACGTGGTTCACCCAGTGTGGGCTACGTCCACCAGAGAAATTTCCAGGTCCTTCCTTTATTATTATCCAGCAAATGAAGGGATACAACCTACAGCAAAACCCGTTGTAACTTCCTCTTCTTTCTCTCACAGTCTCCTCTCTCAGAATACAATATTCACCATCAATCATAGCCGCAATACATTTCCCTCATAAAAGAGGGTTTCCTTCTAGGGAAAAAAACCCTAACATAATATCTATCGTTAGATCTACGACCTTATAATGAACGGTCCAGATTTACAATGAAATTACAATATACTTTTATAAGGCAATTTTTGCTTCGGGGGGCCGCTTACCCCCAGACCCCCCAACCGGGGGGATAGGCCCCCCGGACCCCACAGAGGGGGTAACCCCCCTCTGCACTCCCCCACGTGGAAGAGTGTACATAATTCTGGGGTGTAAATACTTCATGGGGTATAAACACGACTGAAAGAAAAAGACCTATAAATCAAGAAGATAATCAGGCTCCACAACCAACAATCTCCCACTTGGAGACTGATCTCAACAACTCCACTGTTTTTGTATATGTTGGACTCTGAACCCTCTTGGACCTGGAAAATTTCTCATCTTCATCTTCATTCTTGAAGACCAACTAAAACTAAGAAAGAACTAAGTTTCTCCCTGGTTACTCCCTTTGTTAACATGTCTGCAGGATTTTGGCTAGTGTGTATCTTTTCCATATTCAATTGTCCATCTTCCAAGGTGGATCGTATGAAGTGGTACCTCAACTGTACATGCTTAGTCTTTGAATGTAAGGTTGATTTATTTGCAAGGTGAATGGAACTCTGACTGTCACAATACAACCTATTGTTCTCCTGCTTCTTTCCCAATTCCTCCATAAACCTTTGTAACCAAATCATCTCTTTACTAGCCTCTGTAGAAGCAACATACTCTGCCTCTGTTGTTGAAAGTGCAACAACCTTTTGCAGTTTCAAAATCCAACTTATTGTTGTTCCACCTA
>ML807689.1:23320-35695 GCA_009831015.1 Picea engelmannii | reverse complement strand
GTACAGTCAGCACCAATTTTGACCTGTTTGACTTGACGATAAAATCGCGATATCTCCTCCATACGGACTCCATTCGCGAAAATAAATATACCGCCGGAATCAGGAAAACGAGACGGACACAATGGTACTGGTTTCGTCTCAATATGAGCACTTTGAAATTTGAGCAAATTTTGATCCCCTGATCAAGAAGCTCCTGTAAAAGATCAACAGAGAATAAGAACTAAGCTAGATGAAAAATATGATGAGAATAATGAAAATGAAGAACAACAAACCCCAGAGTCACAAGAATATGATGAATCGGTTGAAGAAGAGACACCCAGACAAGAAGAGTCTGGACAACAATCAACATCAAATCCTTCCTCCAGAATTAGTCAAAAGAATCATCCTAAAAGTCAAATAATTGGTGAGAAATACAAAGGTGTACAAACTAGAAGGAGGATAATCAAAGACTCCGAGAAATCACATATAGCCTTYGTATCCATGGTGGAACCCAAGAACTTCAATGAAGCCAGTGAAGATGTAAATTGGTTAAAATCAATGAATGAGGAACTTAACCAAATTGAAAATAATGACACTTGGGAACTTGTTCCTAGGCCAACAAATAAAAATGTAATAGGATCCAAATGGGTCTACAAAAATAAGATAAATGAGCAAGGAAATATTGTAAGAAATAAGGCTAGATTATTCTGCAAAGGATATGCTCAAATAGAAGGACTGGACTTTGATGAAACATTTGCACTCGTAGCAAGATTAGAATCTATTAGAATGTTTCTTGCATATGCTTGTCATAAACAATTTAAAGTATATCAAATGGATGTCAAGTCAGATTTTCTAAATGGAGATATAAAAGAAGAAGTCTATATGGAACAACCAGAGGGTTTCCAACTGTCAGATAACTATGAATTTGTCTGCAAGCTGAAGCAAGCCTTATATGGGTTGAAACAAGCTCCTTGTGCCTAGTATTACAGATTGGATAAGTATCTTCAAGACAAAGGGTTCAAGAGAAGAACAATTGACAAAAATCTATATATAAACACAAAGGGTAATTATTTTCTCATTGTGTTGGTCTATGTAGATGACATCATCTTCGAAAGCAATAATTCTTTGTTCGTACAATGGTTTGCCTCTGCCATGCTGTCTAAATTTGAAATGTTTATGATAGGGGAACTGTCATTTTTCCTTGGTCTACAAATTACTCAGAGGTCTGTAGGATTATTTCTTTCTCAAGAGAAATATATAAGAGGAATGTTGAAAAGGTTTCAAATGGAAGACTCTACACCTATGAGCACACCTATGGTCACTGGATTCAAGTTAAGGATGGATGATGACTCACCTAATTTTGATCAAAGTTCCTATAGGTGTATGATAGACAACCTATTGTACATCACAACATCCCGTCGAGACATAATGCATGTTGTTGGAATGGTAGGAAGGTATCAGGTTACATACAAATAGATTCATTTGTTAGATGTCAAAAGAATATTCAAATACTTGAAAGGAACAATGAACTATGGCCTATAGTATCCTAGAAACCAGAATTTTCAACTATTAGTCTATTCATATGTTGATTGGGCTAACTGCGTGGATGAAATGAAAAGCATGAGTAGAGGTGAATTCTTCTTAGGAGATTCTCTTGTAGCATGGTTAAGCAAGAAGCAAGGTTCCATTTCTTTATTGACTACAAAATCTGAATACATTGCAACTGCCACTTATTATACCAAAGTATTATGGATGATTCAGACACTTGCAGACTTGGAGGCAAAGTGTAATGCACGAATTCCAATCCATTTTGATAATACTAGTGCAATTAGTGTGTCAAAGAATCTTGTATTTCACTCCAAGACAAAGCATATACCCATCAAGTATCACTTCTTGAGGGAAAATATGACCAACACTCTTGTTTCTTTGCATTATATTCCATCCAAATATCAGATTGTTGATATCTTCACTAAACCGCTTGCAAAATCTCAGTTTGAGTATCTACGCCAGAAGTTGGGCATGACCCTGTTACCAAGTTAAATAGTCCATACGGTCAGGGGGAGTATGTCTTGGTTGAATATCTGATACCTCTGAAAAATACTACAATCGCTTAGGGGGAGCATGTTTTCTTTGACATTGATGTCAAATGGGGAGAAAAGGTGTGGTTTGGATGCTACAGTTGGAGGTCCAAGCATAATAGTGCAATCCTTTAGGGTTTCCATCAATGCCAAAGAGGAAGATTGTTGGCAGGTTTAATAGGAATAATGTTCTTGTCATTGATGGCAATAAAAGTAGCAAACCAAACCTCGAGAGTATGCAGCAAACAAAGCTCAAAAGAGATAGAGATAGTGCTTTGTGCTTTCTAATAGTGTAGCCGAGGTCCAAGAGACGAATTTGCAGTAGGAGCAAAGGTCAAGACCTTTGAACACTTAGAAAACCTTCTAAGTCATAGAGATCATAAATATCAGGAGGAAGAATGACAATGGTCATTGGATCACCAATCCCGAATACTCAATGACTATTAGATCAACGTCCAGTGACCAGAGGAAGCACAAAGGAGAAGTACAAATCTGATTTGTTGGATCTGGGCACTGAGAATCAACAATCATTGGATCCAAAAATAAATGCATGAAGGATAAGCCTTTGGATTAGTGTAGGAGAGCAGACTTGTCAAAGTCCCGAAGTAAGCAGGGACCGTCCATTGTCAAGACTGACAGGTGGCACATGATCCTCAACTCCGAAGAAAATAACTTCGAGGATTTTTTAGGTTGAGACTTGAAAAACCTGAAGTCCAGAGAGCCGGAGAGCTAGAGAGTTGGAGAGTCAGAGTAAGTGGCAACTGTCAGATTAGTTTAAAGTGGAAGGACATGATAAGCTAGAAAAGAAGCATCACAGAAAGATTGAGCCGTCGATCTGAGAACATGATCGATGAACATCGTTTAGTTCGAGTCTAAAAGTTTCAAGGAGGTTATTGTTCAAGGATTCTCACTTCGAAAGAATTGGCGACTTGAAAATTTGAAATACCCAAAGTCCCAAAGTCCCAAAGTGAATGAGGATCCATGTCAGCAAGGACACGTGGTGCAATGAGACAATGACAAGTGCCAAGTTGATTTGACATTTTAGGTACATGCAAATCACAAATCTGAGTGACATGTGGCAGCTACTAGGCTCATGACACATCATCAAGTGACGTAAGTAAGTGATGTCACTCTGGGAGTTTTTACTTCGGGAGTTTCACCACTAGCAAATGAAAAAATCTCTGAAGTCTCAAACTGGACACGAGACGTTCGATCTGAAAGATCACTTCGAGAGAATTCTCATCCGTTTATCTACTCCAGTGGAAGGATAATGTAAGTTGAAATCTTCGAAGTCTGGAGATGTGAAAGGATCGTGACCATCGATCTGAAGGGGACACGCGTCAGTGGATTGTTATCTCTGGGAAAAAGCAAAGAAAGGTTGAAAGGTTGGAAAGTTGATATTTTCGAACCATGAATACCTGAAGAGATTGTGACTGTTGATCCGATAAGACCACGCGTCGTTAGATTGAGGACTCTTCTTGAAATGCTCTGTGAGCAAGTGGAGTTTGAGAATCGAGACTCCCAAAGCTCGAAAGGAGAAATTGATCTCGTCCATTGGTTTGGAGGGCCACATGTCACTTGGTCATTGAGAATAAGGATCACGTGTGGATGGAGGAAAGAAGGAATAAAAATACAATAGATCAGAACCGTTGATCGAGGAGAACCTTCAAGATCATGAGATCGATGGTCCCATCACATTGTGGGGCTAAAACATGCTCGGGTATTAATGTTTCTTGAGCGGGCCGCAATCAAAACCACGGTTTTGGAAAAAGGACGTGTGGAGCCTCGTAGTGAATTGCGCGGTGAAAAGTGGGTTTCCATCAAATCTCTAATGGACACGCTCACAATCTGTTGGAGCCGAAAGTCACTCCTATATTGCTTGCAGGAGCAGAGCCCGACGCCCATCAGTTTAATGTCACGATTTGTTTAAAGGGGTGATCAAATGGAGGAAAACTCAGAACGATATCGTTTCAACTCAGAAACTAGGCCAGGCATGCATGGATGAGTGAGGTCTTGATAAACTTCAAACAGTGAGTTGCAATAAAGGGTGAGTAGAGGGAAGACTTGCATGAGAAGAGTGCGAAGGTCTATCATAAACATTTGGTTTGTAACAGACTGGAGAAGAAAGCATTCGAATGCAAGATCCTCTTACATTCAAACACAAAAGACTAGAGAATACAATAATGTCATAACAAATCCTTTATCATAACAAAACTGCAACAATCCACGCGAATCCCTCGATAATGGAAACTCTAGTATAAGATGAAACATAGATGGAAAAAGGAGAACTGTTTGTTATAAACCAAGAAATCTCAAACACAGAGGCATAACCAGGAAACCATGATGTTTGTTAACACTTTACAGTCGGGAGCTTCGCTCTACCATCGATAGATACCAAAATGGAGAAAATGCCTATACATACTCATAAAAACCACAACAACATAATCGAGGCATTGCATTGAAAGCTTTGCGTCTACATGGCTTTCTGACAGTCAACACCTGTAGTCTCTAAACGATCGTGTAACTTTTGGCAGATGCAATCGATCTTCTGACAGTTTCATCGGCGAATCGACATGCTTTTAATCCATTGCCGGACTTTCCCATAATGACGGAGGCGATGTCTAACCACCACCAACCACCTCAATAACTGCTTTATTGGGATTGAGGATGACCCGACCAACTTGGCACTCTTGGGACGTGGGAGGCTTCTTGCGCTGCCACCTGGATGAGCTTGAACAACCTGACATATCTGCGTGGAGGCCAGCGCAAAGGATGGGGCACGCAACGGGATGGTGGCATCGGAATATGAGGGTATGAAGGAAGTGGCGAGGTGTGAAAAGGGCGATAGAGGAGGACACATGGCGGAAGACACCAGGTGGAAGGGGGTGAAGGTGAGAGATGATGGACTTGCTCTTTGGCGAGAGGCTGATGTGGAAAGGAACGAGACACATGGCAAGCGACAAGTGGATAATGAGAAGGAAGGCGGACTACGCAAACCAAAGAGGGGAGGCAGATGGGTGACACACGACAGCAGGAGAAAGGTGGTTCTGGAAGATGACAAGATGGGAGAAGGGCCCATGCAGGATAAACATAGAGCAGCTGAGGATGGTGGGATCGCACGAGTGCCATTGATCCGGGCGCTAAGATCTCGGCCATTAGAAAGCTGCGTGCTGGATTCTGGATGCCCCCCCTCCGCTTAAAGGTAGAAAGGCGGGGGGGGTCCAGAATCACCTCTCGCGCTGTTGATCCAGGCACTATGATCGTGGACGTTGGAGAGATGCGCCCTAGATTTCGGGACCCCCCCCCTCTCCGCTTAAAGGTCGAAAGGCGGGGGGATCCAGAATCGCCTGTACGCCATTGATCTGGGCGCATGAATGTCGACCGTCCAGATCCATTCACTGCTTACCGAAGGTGCATTTTTCATCCTGGACTTAGGGTAAGTGGTTTTTTAACCCATCCTTTCATATTTTACCCCCCAAACCAGAAATATCACTAACACAATCACATGGTCACATGAAATCATCTCCCAAGGTCATATCAAGGGGCTTAGGAGTCAAAGGAGACAAAACTGACTGACTGTAACTGCCAGAGAGGACGAAGAATTGTGACTAACAGAGAAACAAAATATTCTCAGGATAACTACCAAAGAAGCCAAAGAACCTTGAATAATGGCCAGAGAAGATGAAGAGTTTGGATGATTATCAGGCAGATGACTCGATGTGTGAATGAAACGAAGAACATAGAAAATTTGGTGTGAGTTTGAGAGTCATGTCAATGAGTAGGTAGAGATGAATATTAGTACCTGAAGTAAAGATTAGAGACACAGTGTATAGCATGCAGAGGTAGCAGAGTATAAAACCAAGAAATATAAGTGAAACTGGATCGGTGTGCATAGGAGGAGAAAGAACAAAGGATAGAAGTAGAACAAAGGATAGAAGCAGAATAGAGGATATAAGAGGAACATAGAATAGAAGCTGCAAGAGGCAAAGGAGTCATGGAGCTATAATAAACCATATCAGAGACATAGCAAGTAAGTAAAGTTTTGCAAGATTCAATCAGGGTGGTAGGGTGGTGCTATGGAGGATTGCAGTCCTCTAAATTCAATTTGGTTCTAGAATATATTCGGGGAGTTGGTGCTTCCTTCTAGTGGGTGCTAGAGAAATCTGGGAGTTGGTGATTTCATATAGTTGGTGCTAGAGAAATATGAGAGTTTGTGCTCTTTGCAAGTTGTAGATTTCTATAAGAGGTTGTAGCCTCATGTTTGATTTGGAACTCAAAGACTGTGATGTACATGAAATTTGGAGCTTGATTGACATCCTATGAAGAAGAGGTTTTCTCCCTTTATGGGTTTCCTCATGAGAAATCTGTGTCTCTGTGTATTCTGTGTGATGGATCAAATACTGTTTATCTATGCATGTTAAGTTATCATTAACACATTAAATAATAATTTAGAAAGATTCAGAAAAGAACAAAAACATTTAGGCTTATATTATAACTGATTAAGCCCCCATATCAATTATATTTCCAACACAAATGATTAACAGGAAGAAATGTGTAGTAATTTCGCAACCCAAATGCAAGAGACATAGTTGCATGAAAATAGATCTTGTCTCTTCTATTTTTGTTTCTATCCCAAAGGTTAGTGTATTCAAGGGTTCTACAGACAAGGGTTTTCCCTGTGATATAGTTGTCTAATATACATGTGGGGTCCAACAGTACTACTCGGTCCAATATCTTAGGGCACCAACTAAGGAGGCTATATCGTACCCTTAGCCATACTACTTGACTACCCAGGTACTAGAAGGTATCTTCCCAAGTGTTTCTCTCGATGGCACTATAACACTCAGGTGCCCGATCGGTTTATCTATGGAGGGCCTCAAGGGATCTAGGTCGATCGATATATAGGTGTTGTTTGATGCGCTACCACTTAAAGGGGTACAAACATCGGTTACAAGGGTGTCCAACATAATTGTGCTTAAGTACCACTTGTATTTCCTGCATGTATGAATCCCTGACCATGAGTTTATGCACGTAATGACAGATCTATATAGCTTAAATATGTCGAAATACGTCTCTACCTTGAAAAAAATTTAACCCACAATTTTCTGTCGAGGAAAGTGCTCTGATACCACTTGTGATATTCTAGATATAAAATAATATGCAAAACATAAATAATTAGCTAGAAATGGTATATAAACAATGATATAACCATAACAACACCACAATAATGCTAGAATAACACCAGAAATAACACTTTTATTACTGAGAGCAATGTTCACTTGCCTCTTCGAGGGGGCAACCTCCAACAGAGCAGAGCTATATTAAAATAATATCCAAGACAAAAATTCTCATACCCTTGACTCCTATTTATTCTAAATATGTCTATCAAAAGAAAAATCTAGAGGAAGATATTTCTAGAAGTGGAAGATCCTTCTAGAAGAAGAAGCTTCTATTAGGTCTTCTTACATTGGACTTATTCTTCCTTATTGCTAGGCCTTATTAATGTTGACCTTTATTACATGGAAATATATTAATATACCTATGTGAGGGGTTAGGTACCTAACATTTTTTTCAACTAAGCACCTACAAACAACATAAACAAGCCTCAAAGATACTCAAAATTCAAAATTCATGGGTCCTTCTTACCCTATTTTTAAGAAAATGTTGACTTTTTTGCTTGTCGCTCTGTGTTTTAAAACATGGATCGAATTGTCACACTTCCCGACAAAGAAGACTGTGACAACTTCATTTTCGCAATCCTCAATAAAGGATTCCTGCGAAAACCTTGTTGCATGATTTAGGGCTTGGTTTAGAACCCATAAATTCCTAGAGACTGAATAAAATTCTTTAAAAAAGATAAAATTTGAAAGGGGAGGAAGAGAGGACCAACCCGGAACAAAAAAAAATGGATTTGTGATCTGGATTTTATAACCAAAATGAAATGAATACAAATTATTAAAATATTCTTGACACAAAATAACAAAGATATAGTAAAATTGGTTTTCTATTTAATAAGGAGATAAGCCAAAACTATAAAAATGCAGCGGATAACAAGCTTGTTGGGATGGTGGCGGCTTATCTTTGAGAAGAGATGTGATGGTTGCACTCATTCACAAGAAGGTGATTACAATGAGGCTCTGAAGGCCTTTTTACAATACACTGGAATTTCAAAAACCCTAGACATCCAAAAAACCTAACCCTAGGAGAGGAAGCACGGAAAGTCATGTGGGCCCCGTTTGGGTAAGTTAGTACATCAACTTCCCAGGGTCGTAACTTTTGCATACGATCTTCGTTTAGCACACACAATAGCTTGTTGGAAAGGTATCGTTGAGTAGATTCATTTTGGGTGCTCAATAAAATCCTTTGAAAATCATTTTGAAGCTTGATTCAAAAAAACCTTCATTTAGGCCCTCAAAATGGCCTTGGAAGTTAAAAACTGCTAAAAATAATAAATTACCAAAATTGTTAGAAAACTATTTTGAGCTAGTTGGAAAAGGTAGGTGGCCATCGATATCCACATGGATCAATCCTCCCTCCTTAGGAATCAATGGTCTCCATGAGTTGATTTCTCCCATCAGATGAGGAAATTTCTGTTGAATTTGGCCCCAGGTGAGCGACTTTCCTCGGTGTAGGAGTTGCCTTGTTTTGATGACTCGATAAATATAGTTCCTTTGCTGTCGAGTAACCTTGTTATGTGTGTCCAAAATATGATCATTGGATGTCTGTTGCATGAATTCAGGGTTGAGCTCTATTGGTGTCAACTTCTCTGCTATATCTAAGGTGTCCAATAATGGTGGGAAATATGGTCGAAGGAGAGCCACATTGAAGACTGGGTGCAGGCCAAGGAAAGGGGGAATGTTGAACTCAAATGAATTTTCACTCATGGCCTTGGTGATGGTGTATGACCCAAAATGGAGTGGGTGAAGATTCCTATGGGGTCCTGTAAGGTTTTCTTTCTACAAGTGCAACCAAACTTTGTGGCCCACCTGAACTTATGTGGCACCCAATGTTGATCATGGTGTTGCTTGTACTTGGCATTAGACTTCTGTAGAATATCCTAAACTTTTTGGTGGATGTGTTGGATCCACTCAATGAATCAGGTGGCTTTTTCAACTTCTGGTGGAGTAGGGGATGAGTCGGTCAAGGTGGTCACCAGGGGTAGTGCAACACCCATGGGGCCCATTGGTTGGAATCTCAACCCCACCTGAAAGGGGATGTTGCCAGTTGAGCTATGTAGGGCTCAGTTGTAGCTATGTTAGAAATATGGAAGACTCTCATCCCATGTGCAGGGGTTTTTTGAATTGTACATGCGCAGGATATGTACAATCATCTGATTGTCGACCTCATTTTGGCCATCTATCTAGGGGTGGAAGGCAGTGGATTTGGTGAGCTTGGTATCCAGTAGTGACCAGAGGCTTGACAAAAATGTGTTGAGGAATCGACTATCACAGTCTAAGATAATGGTTTGTGGGACCCCAAAATGTACCCATACTCATTCAAAGAAGAGCTTGGCAGTGGCTTTTGCTGTGATGTTCTTCTTGCAGGAAACTAGAATTGCTATCTTGGAAAAGTAATCAACAACCACAAAAACACAGTCATTTCCCCTCTTGGTGGCTGGGAATCCTGACATGTAGTCCATTGAGATGGATTCCTATAGACTGTTAGGAGTAGGAAGAGAGGTGTATAGGCCCTGTTTCTTTGTGGTTGGTTTGGAAATAATGTAGGTGGTTCAGGACTTGATATACTTGTAGACATCCTGTCGACGTTTCGGCCAGTAAAAATGGTTTTGCAACACTGCCACTATATTTTCAATGCCAAAGTGTCCTACCACCCGACTGTAGTGAGCTTCTCAATTCAACTTTGCACAATCACTTGATGGAATGTAGAGATGGCCCAGATGGCACAACATCCCTTTGTGAAGATGGAAATTAGAGACCACTAAGTTGGCACCCAACATTTGGTAGGTGGTGGAGAAGTCAAGGTCTATCTCGTAGAGGTGAGGCCATATGAAGGTCTCATGGGAATAAGATTATAGCACCATGGTGAGTGTCGCCACTGGAGGTCGACTGAGGCAATCAATAACTCAATTGGTAATTCATGTTTTATACTTGATGTTGAGGTGGAATTGTTGTAAGTTTGTCGATGAATTTTGATGGCAGTCATTCTGCAATTTTCCTTGGGTCTACATGAACTATAGTGTATTGTGATTATTGTGGATGATTGTCTCCTTCCCAAGAATGTAATATCTCCACTGGAGGTAGGCTTGCACAATGGAGTACATTTCTTTGTCGTATGTAGAGTACTTATGGACAACATTTGATAGTGTCTCACTTTGATATTCCACGGGGTGGATGTGTTGAGTGAGAATGATGCCCACAACATAGTCTCAATCATCTATCTCAATCTCAAAGGGATGTTGTAGGTATGGTAATGAAAGTACTAGGGATGAGCACAAAGAATTCTTCAAGTCCTAAAAGGATTATTTTTGGGATAGGCCCCGCACAGATTTTTCCTTACCACCACCTCTGGTTACTTGGCTGAGGGCCCATGCGATATGAGAGAATCCCAACATGAACCTGCAATAGAAATTGGTGAGGCCCAAGAAGCTCCAAAGTTCAATGAGTGTGGTTGGGGCTGGCCAGTCACGGATGACCTGGATTATGGCTTGATCCACATGAACACCATGTTGATCAACAATGTAGCCTAAGTAATGGACCATGTCCATGCCGAAGGAGCATTTTTTCAAGTTTGCATATAGTTTGTGTTGTCGGAGGGTGTGTAGAACCTGTTGAATATGCTGCAAGTGTTATGCCCAAGTATTGTTGTAGATGAGGATGTCATCCAGGTACACCACTACAAAAGTATTGGTGAAAGGTCGTAGGATATCATCCATCATCCTCATAAAAGTTGTTGGAGCATTTTTCAAACCAAAGGGCATGACCAACCATTCAAAAAGACCTTCTTTTGACTTGAAGGCAGTCTTCCATACATCTGTCTATTCTATTGGGACCTGGTGGTAGCCATAATTAAAATCAATCTTACTGAAGTATTTGGCCCCCATGAGCTGATCAAGGAGTGTCGATTCAGGAAATTGGGTACCGGTTTTGGACTGTGATTTTATTTATGGCACGATAATCAATGCAAAGTTTCCAGATCCCATCTTTCTTCTACACCAGCATGATTGGGCTCCCACAAGGTGATGAGTTGGTCCAGATGTCCCCCTTGTGGTGCAATTCTTGGATCTTCCTCTTGATCTCCTTGTTTTCTAATAGAGAGTGGCGGTAGACAGGCCCATTGGGTAGTGGTGCACCTAGGGTCAGATTGATGGGATTCTTGACATGGCAGTGTAGAGGTACCCTGATAGGAGAAGAGAAGATATATGAGTATTCTTCTATGACCTTATCCACTTTCTTCTATTGTGTGGAGAGATCGACCGCCAGGGCCCTGGATGTGGCTGCGATCTTTTGCTCACTTTGAGAGAGAATCACAAAGAAGAAACAGTTCCCGGTCTGAGAGATGACCTTCCTGCATTGCTTGGCAGAGATCAAGTAAAGAGCACTAGGAGGGACTGCCTCGGGTATCCTATACAATTTCCTGTTCAAAGTAATAATAACACTATGAGACCTAGACTCATATACAACATGATGTTTCCATAAATAAGGTTGGCCCAAAATAACAGTACAAACTTCGAGAGGAGAAACATCACACAATACCTCATCTTTGAAGGGATTGATGTCGTACAACAGTCGACATTGTTGGTTGACGTGAAGATTGCTTCCTTGGTGGAGCCATCTAATGGTGTAGGGTTGTGGGTACAACATTGTTGGCAGGGCCAACCACTTGATGACCTCTGCTGAGATGAGGTTCTTATGGCTACAACTATCAACAATGAAGTGAAACAAAGTGCCTTTCACCCACATCTATGAATGGAAGAGGTGCTCACCTTCTTCTAGCTTGTCTGGTTCGCTAGGTTGGAGCTTGGTGGTAGAAACAATGGCACTAGGTTCCGCGTCAATGATATGTATTCCCCTTTCTGGTTTTGACTCAGAGTCAGCACCTACATCTGATTTAGAGGCTTTCACTTCAACCACCAATGACTACTTTGAACGACAATCAATAGTGTTATGTCAAGGGCTCTTATGTGAAGAAATTAAACAGAAGAAATTAGAGACAACAACAACAACATGGCGGAAAAGGCATAATAGCCAACACTCACTTATTCACTCCAATGTTACATATTTATAGTACAATGGGTGATGCCACCTCATAGAGAGATTTGCTATAGATCTTAAAATCATGCATTATGACTAGGCTAGGC
>ML807688.1:128196-145638 GCA_009831015.1 Picea engelmannii | reverse complement strand
CTAGGCTTGAGCAAACCTTTCCTACACTCTTTCCAATTGGTGCTCAACCTGGATATTTTCATGCACTTCTTGTATCTTGCATGATTTCACAAGGAGTGCTTCATCCCTTGTGTATTTGGAATACTTCTCGTCCTATTGGAGCCTTTGCTCTAGTTGGTCAGTGGCTTCTCGGATCATTCCAAACAAGTGCATTGCTGGCCACTGTACTAGGTCAGTGGATGAATGGGCTACATCTATGGGTGCTTGAGTCTGCAGTGGGAGTCCATTGGCCATTTAATTCTTCGAGCAGGTCTCTACCTCCTCCTCTGTTGATGGTCCTGGCGCAATCCTCAACCTTAGCGATGAGGGGAAAAGTGTTGGAACCTCTATTCTGGCTATGCATAGTTGCAGCAGCTCTGTGCATCATTGAGGGTTTTGGAGAACTAGCACCATTTGTTCTTGTGCGGATATCGCGCTCTACCCAAATGTTGATTTTGGTTCCTTCTAAACCTCTGGTATTTCATTCTCATTTCTTACGTCTTCTTCCTATATTGTGCTTTCTTGGGCACCCTGAACCTTGGTCGTTGAGGGGATGTGCTGGGTGTTTTGGGCTTGTGGCTCCTCCACAGTTTGGATGTCCTTTTCCTACACAAAAGGCACAATTTGTTGGTCATGGATGTCTCAGTTCAGACCAGTGAGCTGCATGCTCTGATTTGGTACATCGGGGTTTGAAATAGAAACTTCTGGTCTCAACTCAAGGAACTCCCAGGTTGTTTTTGGGAATTCTCGCTTTTCTTTCTCTGGTAGATTGAGCTACATAGGCTCTGGATCTATGGCTTGAGGTGGACTGGTGGTTTCTAGGGGTGGAGATTGGGGTTGTGGTGATGACAGAGGATTCTTAGTGATGATGGCGGATGGGAAGGTGTCAGGATCAGGGACATCTTGAATATGGATGATGGGGGTTGCTCTGACTGTTGAGCGGGTACGGGGGACAACCGATGCAATGGGTTGGGGGTTCATAACTTTGTTCAGCGAGGCCCTAGTTATGAGCTTCTTCACCAATGGTTCTGTGCTGAAATCAACACTTAGGATCTCATTGACGTTCACACCTGTCAAAATGAATTTATATGGTAGTCGGTGGAAGACTGACAACATTCTTTTATTATGCTCCAACGACTATCTCTCCTCCTCCTCAGAGTCCGACTATGCCATATCTTCTTTCTTCTGTGGCTCCGAGTCTGCACTTGATCCTACCCCTGCTTCTTTGCCTTTATTCTTTAGCATCTCGATAGGCAGGATGTAGTGCATCCTTGAATTGTGCAAGTTTCATTTAACTCCTGGAAACAACATTACCTCTTTTTTGAAGGCCTCCTCATCTACATAGAACGACAACATCCTCGAGTGGAAATACTCCCTATTAACATGCCTTGGCCATACAAATGTATGATGTTGATTCATGTTGAAAGAAATATTCTTAGTGTTGTAGTTGAGGATCTCCTGCAGAATGTGCAGCCTCTAAGTTGTGTCTATAATCCCATTGTACCACTTAGAGAACGTTGCGTTGTTGAAATCTGTATTTTCCAAATCCATCCTAGATTGTCAGGGCTCGAACATCTTCGCAAGGCACCCCTTTTCTGCCAGCATCCACAGTCTTACCATGGGTGGTTTCCACTTGAAAATCATGAATGCCATCAACAGATATTAAGGTACCTCCATTCTCATGGGATTCCTCACAAGCCACTAGTAGTTCCTCCAATAGGTAACTACAACATTTGAACACAGCTCCATTGGAACAAAAGTCTATTATTGACAATGCATATAGTGTGCATTCTCCCTTGTAATATGATCTCATAAACTTGTTGGCTATGATGTAACATCCCTTCTTGGTTGTGTATGGTAGTATGGGGTCAATTACTATTGTGCACCCCCCCCCTCTTTGTGTTGAACCTCTTGTAGAGGCTAGGCTCTCCTTTCTTTTTTTCGTGCTTACTAGGACCCTGAAATCCTTTTGACACATCCTCTCCTTGGAAGGACAGTCCTATAAGTTGATGGATGTCTTCAACATGGATTGGATACTGCCTATCCAACCAGATACTTCGGTCATGCACCCTGCTGATCAGGAATTTGAGGCACTGCGCAACCTCACCATAATACTGGTAGGTATCTGAGGTTCATGATAGTTGAGTTGAAGAGGTTCATAAATTCTAGTTTTGGCATGAACTGCATTCCTCCTAGCTCATCTAGAGCCATATCCTAGAAGATGTCTATGTTCATGTGGGGGAATAAGAATGGATATGTTAAGTCAATATCAAGGAGCTTGACCTGCTCCACCTTCCCTTTGAGGTCACCTATGACCTCGACTCAGGGGTCGCAAGGCTTGTCTAGCACTACGCCTTTAGACATGGTGCTTCAGATTCCTATTTCTCTCGACATTGGGGATTCTGAGTTATCACAACTTCTTCAGAGAACTAAGGGCTAGGGGTCATGACTATGGGTTTCACACTTGCACAAGCTTTCTCATTCTTCAGAATTCATAAATTACTAAGTTATTTTGAAAATGATGGGTGTTATGGCGAGTTCTCAAAGCCTTATACTCAAGCGTAGTGGTAAGTTTAGCAATAATTGTTGTTCATTATGACCACATGGACTTAACTTGGATCTGAGTTTTTCGACAGGATGGTTGAACGAGGTAAATCCTATTGGGCGATCCCGACATTTACTTGTGCGAGTTGGATAGGGATGTGGTTGGTTTCAGACCTTTTTGTTTGATGGGTGGGAATCCCGACGTGAATACCAATGGCATTGTTGCATGTCACAGATTTATGGCTTAACTGAATTGAGATAGGGTATTGTAATGGCAATAAATATTGTGACTAGACTGGGTTTGTATGGTCACATGGACTCAAATCGTATTCGGATCCGTTCTCCCTCTAACCACAAAGGGGGTCCCCGTCATATTAATGATTGTAATTAATGGATTCTTTGTGGTTCTTTTTATCTCTATGTAAACTTCGTTTGCCTAAGAAACGAATGATAGAGGCAACCTACAAACCAACTTTGAGATCTGGAACTAGCCCTTCGGACCTGGAGAGGGCTCTCTCAGGAGACTTTGTCTCGGACCAGATATGGCTTTAAAGTTGTCGGCTAGATTTAACTTCTTTGAATAATAAATTTTGGTTCTATTGGCTCAAGAGAGTAAGACTTTGGAATATGGAGTTGATTCGAGAAAACGATAGAAACAAATGACTCGGTGACTGAAATTGAGAGGATAAAGGATAAGAAAGCAACAGTCTTCAGTTTAAAATCATGGTGTGTAGTGAGGGGGAAAAACACATGAAGTAACTCAAAAGACCTATGAGGATGAATTTGGAGTTAACTTAGAGAAAAAAAAATTTGTCTGAATGGCACGAATCCCAGGGCACTGCGTAGTGAATCCAAGGTTCGAAAATATGTTCTGATTTAGAAAGAAATATATATGAATTAAAAAAATAGGAATCACGTACAAAGATAAAGGAAACAATACATACAACTGCTACAATTAGAATATTTTCATCAAAGCTTCAGGACTTTTGCATTAAATTTCGATTGAGTTCAAACTACATTCAATAGTCACTATCTATACTAGTTTTGCCAACCAACCTGGCTTACATTGAAAAGATAAAATATATAGGTGAGGGCACCACTTGGGTTTCACTTCTCTCTAGCTACTATCCCTAGAATTTAGGAAAACTAACTATTCAACGTTAAATGACCTTTCACATGATTCCTTTCCAAAAATAGAAACCAACTTCATTCGGTCTCATCATAATTTCTTGTCTTATCCACAGGGATTCGGTTATCAACAAGATCTCCTCATGGGGAGAGTGATATGTCGATGTCTTCCCTTGACAAGATATCAGAACGATTAGGTTCTCTATCAGATTCCTTCCCTTCACTGTAACGACCTTGATTTTCACCACGTGCTCATTTGCTCGGGTGTGTATGTGGTGAGTGATTTTTGAATGTTGTAGCTGTTACCAAAATAACAAAACCACCTAAGGACGGTGATTCCATAAAAACTATCGATATCTATGCCACGTTTGAGGATATGATGATGAACTCCATTAATCTTGCTTCTTCTTCATGCTGGAAAGAGTTGTGCGAAGTTACCTTTTGGCCACTTCACGTTCCTTGAAATGCTTCACATTACTTTCTTTTGATCTCCTCTGTGTTTCGCATAGCTATATGATTGTATCTTGTGCATCCCTAAGTTGTCTCTTGATCCACATCATGTTTCCTTCATGGCCTTGTTGTGATGACACTTCAAGGGTCTTTGTTGCCAACTGTCATCTCAGTTCCCTATTTTCCTGGTAAAGCTCGACAATTGTGAGCTACGCTTGTTTCAGTTGTTGGGATGATTCTCGAACCTCTGTGTCTCCGACATCTTTCCTCCTCATCCTACTCCAGTTTTCTCGACTTGTTCCTCTGACATGTTCCATATGAATAGTGCACATAAGTAATTCTTCGGTAGCCGACCTTGCATGTGGTTTTCTCGGGACTCGGTTTTCCACAACTTCCCTGCTCTTCTTTGGTGTGCCACTTGTCCATGGTATTTATTTTTGGGAGTATAGGGATTCCGATGTCTTTCCTTCCTTCGCAACTTCTTTCACTCCAGCCCCCACACGGTGTGCTATTACTCTTTCTGTGTGTAGAGGGAAATCCCCTTTTGGATCCTTGGGGATGCCTACTATGAGAAAGAATGATTCCCAGTCGTTTCCCAACCATTTTAATTTCTCCACCACAAGCAGTTTAATTAGAGAGAAATGAGAGAGTTTCCTTTTTGATTTTTCCACTTTAGCATGGGTGTTGTCTGGCATCTCTCGGACGTTCTGGTGTAATAAAAAAGGTAGATTTGATGGCTTATTTCCTGTGAAGTGAATGAACAATCTAATGTGATGCGAATGTATCCTGTCGAATCTCCCTTCACAAGTGAAATATCTCCTAATGAATTCAAGTAGTTTCCAAAAACGTTCCTACAAATATCTACTCAGAATGTCTGTCTCGATTTTCCCACCTAAACAATCTCGCTTGATGAAATATGCATATCACTACACATCCAAAGGCATGCCTTTGAACCACCTTTCTCCACACAGAGGGATCTCTGTTATAGTTGAAAGAGTTTCCTCAGTCACCTGGAAAATGACACCTGAGATCATCGTGCAGAATCCGTCGAAATGGAGTGCAAACTACTCAACTAGTCTGATATTGAATCCTTGAATTTTCCTGCAAAAGGCCATGCACCCGAACTGTTCAAAGGATGTTATGACCTTTGGATATTCATTGATCAAATTTAAGTTTTGGGGCTTGGGCCCAATGTTTCTCCCACTTTGTGTTCCCTTCCTTATCATGCAAGGAAACAGTTGAATCAAGGACCAGTTGTGCATAGGAGGTTGATATGTGGACAAACCTAATCCACTAGGGTTAGGGTTTTGCCTCCTTATTGTAAGGGTTTTTACCCATTTTGATAGTATAAATATATGATGTATGAGGTATCTAGGGGAGGTCTATCTAATCTTTTCGGTAGAGAGTTTTGAAGAAAATTATTGAGTCGTTTTTGGAGATGAGTCTATTTTTGAAGTTGTAACTGAGGGTCATGTCACAAGTTGTGGAGCTTGGTGCGACTCTGTTCAACCTCACCATTACCATACTTTTGATGTAATGCATGCAATGTAATATTTTGATGAATAATAATAATAAGAAGAAGATATTTGTGGACATAGACAAGGGGGGGTGAACCACGGTAAAACCTGTGTTACTGTGTGGAATGGTTCCTTTATGTGTTGCCTTGATTTATCATGAATGTATGGATAAATGAATAAATTTTTTAAGGTTAATTTACAACAAGCACTAGTTTAGACATGTTATTTTAGGCAGAATGAATGTTAAGGGTTAAATAAATGGTAGATTTGAATGATGGTATGGTATAATGAATGTTGAAGAAGAAGGATAATAATATGCCTAACATCTCTATGAGAAACATCCCTTCCAAGACTGCAGACATTTGGGTCCTGCAGTCACCCATAATCCATCTCGAGTGAGACTGTGTTGTGCACTATGTGCGTAGTGTTTCCTTCTAGTTTACCAGAGGAGTCGATGGTTTCTAGGGTTTTGTTGGAGAACTAAGGTATAATCTGAGTCAACCCATACATCCAACACTCGCTCTACCCTAACCTCATTGAGGAGATGAATTGAGAAACATAAAATAGTAGATTGTTTTAATACCATTGATCTATATTATGTAGAGAATGAAATCAAGTTATAAATGTTAATGGTAACACATAGACATATTGTAGAGAGCATAGTAATATAGTCATAAAACCTCCCTATATTAATGAATGAAATGGAAAAAGATTGTAAGATGCAAAGAAATACAAACTAATTAGAATGGTGGTAGATAATATTTGAAGAGATAAGTGTTGGCTACAAAATTCACAATAATAAATTACAAAAGGCCAAACGTTCATTTTAACATAAATTATGAGGCCCTAGGATGCAATACCATAAATATCGAAAACACCAACCCTAAGAAATGATGTGGTAAAAGTAATGAAGGCCCTGAGTAGGCTAGTTGATATGTCAACCTATTGGGAGCACATATTTTTCACACAAAATGCATTTATGATGTTTTTTGGACCATTAAAAATATTATTCCATGCTCTATAAGATTTAAACTAGAAAAAACACAAGGGAAATGCCCAAAAAACATGTTGAAAGTTTAAGACCAAGAAAAAATGTAATAAAACTACTAAGATATGGAAGCATGTTGAATTAGTGGAAAAAGTGGGTGACCACTAGTATCCACCTAGATCAATTATGTTTTTTCAGGTAATTTGGTTCATAACATGACGACACTTCATCAATTTGTTGGTTTCATCCTATGTAATGTGTTAGTTTCCTACTTCGTAGGAGATAAACGCTTATGAGCATAGAGATTAACATATTTTTAAAATAAAAATGAAAATTCAAAGTAAGTAGGATGCTCCAATGTTATTTTTGTGGTCTTTGTTTGATCTAGGTGGATATCAGTGGCCACCCACCTTTTCCAACTCACTCAAAACAGGCTTCTGGCAATTTATTATTTTTACTAGTTTTTAATTTTTGAGTCCATTTTGAGGGCCTAAATGAAGGATTTCCGAGATCGAGCTTCTCAATGATAGCCAAAGGATCTCATTGAACCCCCAAAATGAATATCCTCAACAATACCTTTCCAATGAGCGATCGTGCGCCTAAAATGGAGATCGTATGAAAAATTTACGACCCCGAGAAGTTGATGTACTAACTTACCCAAATGGGGCCCACATGACTTTTGGCGCTTCATCTCCTAGGGTTAGGTTTTTGGATGTCTAGCATTTTTGAAATTCTTGTTTATTTTAAAAATGCCTTCATATCGTCATTGTAATCATCTTCTTTTGAATGAGCACAGTTGTCACATCTCTTCTTGGAGGTAAGCCACCACCATTCCAACAAGCTTGTTTTCTGCTGAATTTTACAATTTCAGCTTATTTCCTTATTGAATAGAAAACCATTTTTACTATATCTATGTTATTCTATGTTAATCATATTTTAATAACCTGTATTCATTTCATTATATTCATAAAATCCGGATCAGTGGTATCAGATTTATCTTCTCCTTGTCATCTTAATGTGTGTCCCCAACGAGGTCAAGGTACAAAGAATTGGGTCTCGAGCTTGTTTATCTTGAGGACAAAATCTCTCGCATGCCCAAGTGACCTCTCATGGTAGGAGAAAATAAATATGATTGGATAGGAGATCCTTTCAAAATGTTTCTTGAGGAATCCTTCACACAACAGAGGAACAAGATGATGGATAGTTTCGCGCAAATCCTTCGACGACTACCAACAGGCGACACATCTTCCTTGAGTGGAGGTGCCACCCCCTTCAAGGTAAAAATCAACTTCAATATTCCTATATTTTAAGGTCGGATAGATTCATATGTTGTAGACAAGTGGTTGAATCTACCAGAAAGGTATTTTTATGTCCATAAATTTTTGAATAGAGAAAAGATTACTTTTGCACTCCTCAAAGACGTTCCCCATGTCAAATATTGGTGGGAAAATTTATGTGAGAAAAAATAAATAGAGGAACCCTTATTATTTATAGTCATGGCCACCTGGGAATCCTTCAGGGATGCTATTAAGGAACAATACTACCTTGTCAGAAGTTATGACTACTTGTATACCAAATGGACCACATTGCGAAAAGAAAAAGACCAAGCAATGCCAGAGTTCACAAATATCTTCCATAGCTTGCGCACCAAGATGGGTAAAAAGATTCAGAGTGACATATAGTGCTCAAGTATCATGGTGCTCTACATAGACACATCCATACCGAAATGGAATTTTTGGACATCTTGTTCTTGGGCGCGACCTACCTATATGTCGTCAAAATTGAGCAGAATATCAAACAAAAGACGTGGCAATTTGGGCCTGGGAACCCCGCATAGAAAAAGCCATGAAGGGGTAGCTCCAACCCATAGAAAAAAGGACAGAGAAAATATGGACAATATCACGAAAACCAGTTCAAGCCGCAAGCAAAGAAGGACACCATAAATACAAAGAAATATACTGTGAAGTGGTGCGACTTCCATAAGATCCCTTGGAATAAAACTATTGACTGTTGCTCAAAGTAGTTGTTGGTGGCCGAAGTGAATGCCTATGAATCAGATGAGGGTCCTGACTCTGAGTTAGAAGAATAAAGGGGAAGACAGATCATTGACGCAGAACCCAATGTGATCCAAAAAGGATCCAGAGAAGGCTAAGAACAACTCAGAACTTACAGAGGCAAATATGGATGCTCATAATGGCTTCAACAGACAACAAAATTGAAAAAATTCAAAGTTCCCAAAACCTAGTTAAAATGGAATTATTGCAAAGAGAACGTCGCAAGATTTCTAACGACACAAACGGATCATCAAACAGAGTTACGGATCAAAAGTTATAAGTGGTCAAAGTTCAATTAAACTTGGTCAAAAATAAAAAAAGTCAAGGTGACACATGGCACCACTGCAAGGGTGACACGTGGCATGTCTGTACATATTATTTGGGATGGGTATGACATGGAAAGATCGTATAGGGTAATGGCATACACGTGGGAAAATTATGTGGTAACAAGTGTTAGTTTCGTGGACAAATTATATGGTGCCACATGTCCCAGTCATGGACTGCCACATGGCACCCCTCCAATGGTTGGTATGTGCAAAAGTTTTATGACTTTATCGGAGTCAAACTCATGAACTCCGTTAGCCCAAATTCCCCACAACTCCACGCTACCAATACACCATGGATATCTTTCTTCTTTATAATATGGTGTGAATAGTATTTAACTTGTAATAATATTTCATATGGGGAGAAAAGGGCTAGTCCTTCGACCCAGCCCTTGGTTCTGTGTTAACCATGCAACCATATACTGTTCGATATAATAGCCACCTCTACCATGCTATCTGCCATTTTTGTAGTATATTCCACCATATTTAGAAGTCACCACCATATTTTCTGTCAGTTTGGTAGCTTAAATGTCTCTCCGCCAATTTTAGCGAATCCACCAATGGGGAGGCCTATGGGATTCAAGCATGAAACATCCACTAACTAAGTGCCCTAAAACACCCCGCTAACCACCATGCCAACCACTTCCTTTATTGCATAACTGCTAGAGGATATTATAAAGGACGGATGAGACATGTGAGAACAAGTGCACTCGTACATATCTGTATGGATTCAGGCATGATTTTCGAGACAGATTTTGGCACAGATTTTGAGATGTGTCCAGTCATTTATTGTAGGAGAAGTGGCACGCAAAATGAGGCAGGGGTTCCTTTTGGGATAAAAAGTGTCTGACTTGGATCGGGGCATCGAGACAGTAATATTTAGGTAAAACGATGCCACGAACGCAGTGGTGATGTTAGTTTTCTGATATGAGAAAATCTTTTGTAGCTTAGCTCCATAATGAGGTATACTTATGTATTTTTCCCAATTATTTTATGGAGTTAATAAAAAGACCTACCCATTTGAGAGAAGGACCCAGAGACATAGTCCACTAGGAACAAAATCCGTTATCAATTTCTTTGTGTTCATATTTCATGATTATGTCTCTTTCTTTTTCATCTTTTCCTTATTTATGGTGTACTTTTGCTTATGCTCATTTAATACAATTCTTTAATAAGTCACCCGATGAAAATATCTTGGATCACAGTGCCACTGTTGCTACCATCGAGATCCATCCTGGTGAACTAGGCAATCCAGAAGAAGACAATATCCTCTTTCATTCACACATGTGGATAAAAGGCACCCCACTACACTTCATCATTGATTGTGGTAGCCAGAAGAACCTCATCTCAGTAGAGGTCGCTAAGCGGTTGGCCCTGCCGACAATGCTACACCCTCAACCCTACACCATTGGATGGCTCTTCCAAGGAAGTGATCTTTGTGTCAGCCAACAGTTCCAACTATATTACGACATCAATCCCTTCAAAGACAAGGTATTGCCTGATGTTTCTCCTCTCGAAGTTTGTCATGTTCTTTTGGGGAAACCTTATTTATGGAAATGTCATGTTGTATATGAGTCTAGGCCTCATAGTTTTATTATTACTTTGAACAAGAAATTGTACAGGATACCCAAGGCGGTCCCTCCTAGTGTTATTTTCTTGATCTTTGCCAAGCAATGCAGGAAGGTCATCTCTCAAACCAAGAAATTTGTCTTCTTTGTGATTCTCTCTCAGAGTGAGCGAAAGCTCACAACCACATCCAGGGCCTCCATGGCCAATATCTCCACACAATAGAATCAAGTGGATAAGGTTGTGGAACAATACTCAAATATATTCTCCTCTCCTATTGGGGTACCTCTGCACTACCAGGTCAAGCATCCCATCGATCTGACCCTAGGTGCATCGCTACCCAATGGGCCAGTACACCATTGCTCTCTGTTAGAAAATGAGGAGATCAAGAGGAAGATCCAAGGATTTCTCCACAAGGGGCACATACATCCCATCTCATCGCCTTGTGGGAGCCCAATCGTGCTAGTGTATAAGAAAGACAGGACCTAGCGACTCTGCATTGATTACCGAGCCCTGAATAAAATCACAGTCTAAAACCGATACTCGATTCCTCAAATCGACGACATCCTTGATTAGCTCACGGGGGACAAATACTTCAGTAAGATTGATCTAAATTCTAGCTACCACCAAGTCCCAATATAACATACAAATGTATTGAAGACCACCTTTAAGTCAAAAGAAGGTATTTTTGAATGGATGGTCATGCCCTTTGGTTTGACAAAGTATCTAGCAATGTTTATGAGGATGATGGCAATATCCTACAACCTTTCACCTATACTTATGTAGTGGTGTCTCTGGATGACATCCTCATCTATAGAAAGACTTGGGCAGAACACTTGTAGCATATTCAGTAGGTTCTTCACACCCTGCGGCAACACAGACTATATGAAAACTTGGAAAAATTATCCTTCGGCATGGACAAGGTCCATTAGTTAGTCTACATCATTGATCAACATGGTGTGCATGTGGATCCTTCCAATATCCAGGTCCTCTGTGACTGGCCAGCCCCAACCACACTCACTGAACTTTGGATCTTCTTGGGTCTCGCCAATTTCTATCGCAGGTTTGTGTTGGGATTCTCTCATATCGCATGGGCCCTCATCTAAGTAACCAGGGGTGGTGGTAAGGAAACATTTGTGTGGGGCCTGCCCCAAAAACAAGACTTTGATGACATGAAGTAGCGTTTGTGCTCATTCCCAGTACTTTCATTACTGGACCTGCACCATCCCTTTGATATCGAGAAAGATGCTTTAGACTATGTTGTGGGCATCGTTCTCACTCAACATGACCACCCAGTGGCATATCATAGTGAGTCACTATCAGATGTTGTCTGTAAGTACCCTACTTACAAAAAAGAAATGTAATCCATTGTCCAATCCTGTCTCCAGTGGAGAAATTACATTATTGGGAAGGAGACAATCATTCACACTAATCATAAGCCACTACAGTTCATGCAGACCCGAGGAAAATTGCAGAATGACCGCCATCAGAAGTGGTCCACATACTTACAGTTGTTCCACCTCAACATCAAGTATAAAATAGGAAGTACCAACCAAGTTATTGATTTCCTCAGTCGACCTTTAGTCGTGGAACTCACCACGGTGGTAGACTCTTGCATCCACGAGACCTCCAGATGGCCCCACCTCTATGAGACAGACCCTGAATTCTCCACCACCTACCAAATGTTGGGCACCAACTCAGTGGTTGCTAATTTCCATATTCAAGAAGGGTTGTTGTTCTGTCTAGGCCATCTCTATGATCCATCAAGAGGGCACACCAATCTGATTTGGGAAGTGCACTATAGTCGAGTGGTAGGACACTTTAGTGTTGAAAAGGTAGTGGCAGTGCTGTAGAAACATTTCTACTGGTCGAAACTTCGACAATATGTCGTCAAGTATATCAGGTCCTGCACCCCTTGCACTATTGCCAAACTGACCACTAAGAAACACGACCTATACACCCCTCTTCCTACTCCTGACAAGCCATGGGAATCCATATGAATAGACTACATGTCGAGCCTCCCATCCACTAAGAGGGGAAATGACAATTTTTTTGTGGTTTTTGATCGTTTTTCCAAGATGGCAATTCTAGCCGACTGCAAGAAGAAAATCACAGCATAAGCCACTGAGAAGCTCTTTTTTGAACAAGTATGGGTACATTTTGGGATCCCACAAACCATTATCTCAGGCCGTGACAGTTGGTTCCTCATCACATTCTGTTCAACCCTCTTGTCACTGCTGGATACCAAGCTCGACAAATCCATTACCTTCCACCCCTAGACAGATGGCCAAACTGAGGTCATCAATCATATGATCATACATATCCTACAAATGTACAATTAAAAACAGCCCTGCACATGGGATGAGATTCTTCCCTATGTCTAGCATAGCTACAACTGAGCCATTCATAGTTCAATTGGCCACAACCCCTTTTAGGTGGGGTTGGGATTCCAACCATTGGGCCCCATGGATGTTTCACTACACCTCATGACCACCTTAGCTGACTCGTCCCATGATCCACCAAAATATGACAAAGACACCTGGTTCATTGAGCGAATCCATCACATCCATCAACAGGTTCAGGATATTCTACAGAAGTCTAATGCCAAGTACAAACAACGCCATGATCAACATCAGGTGCCACATAAGTTTCAGGTGGGAGACAAAGTTTGGTTGCACTTGCAAAACAAATTCCTTACAGGGCCCCATTGGAAGCTTCACCCACTCAGTTATGTGTCGTACACCATCACCAAGGTTGTGGGTGACAATTATTTTGAGATCAACATTCCCCCTTTACCTGGCCTGTACCCATTCTTCAACCTGGCTCTCCTTCAGCCATATTTCCCACCATTATTGGACACCTCAGAGATAACATAGAATTTGACACCAACACAGCTCAAACTTGACTAAATGCAATAAGAATTCAATGATCAGATTGTGGAAACACATATCAAGGGAACTCAAAAGAAAAGGATCCAACTTTATCGAGTCGTCAAAGCAGGGAAGCTCTTGCACCAAGGCAAGTGGCTCACCTGGGGCCAAATTCAGTAGAAATTTCCTCATCTAATGGGGGTGTTGGAGCATAACTCTAACTTACATTAGTTTATACCTAGCTTATAATCCTATATCTTGGTTAATACATTCCATCACACTTTATTTCACCTAATGTTTCCACATAGAGAAGAAGCGCACCTTATCCCTAGATTTTAGGGAAAACTACTATTTTTAGATCAAGACTCAACTCTCGGTTCTTGATTTTCTTGATTTATTCTTGATTTATTCCAAATCCTCCATGAAAAAACTCATCAATTATTGGGGAATGTGCACCTCCTCATTGAGTGAGAGATTTATTCCTTAATTAATGATTTTTTCCTTTACTATTATTAGTAACTGTTATTTCGGGTCAGTTAAGTGAGTTGGAACTGCTTCTCTTGTCAGTTAAGTGAGATTAAGTGAGCTAATGTGCACCAATTGAATATTGTGGGCATTAATGACTGTGTGACATGTGTCTTTAGTGGTCTAGGTCGAACTATGTGGTCTCCCTTAGCCTATGACACCTATTTTAGCTTTTTCTAGCTTTTTTGACTAGAATTTCTATGTTGGAAATTCTATATATTCACCTCCTCTCTTCTTTTTGAGGTTGGTTGCTCATGTATATTGATTTTTTATTAATATAGTTCTCTGATTTATGGAGAAATTTTTTTCTCTCATCTCTTGAATATCAACAAATTGTATGTGTTCAATTTAACTAGAATTCTAGATCTATCGAGGTTTTTGCAGGAATTCTACATGGTATCAGAGCTAGATTGAATATAGTGGATTGTACACGGTTTTATTTGTAGGTATATATCATCAGGAGGTGCATAAAGAAAAAATGGATCATCTCTCTCATCCCACAAAACTCATTATAAATCCTTTCAATTACTTCGAATGGAAGACAGAGATCTCTTTGCTCCTCCGAAGCAAAGGGCTTTACAGGGTAACAATGGGAATGGAGAAAGAACTGACTGCTGCAGCGGAGAAGATCAATTATTTCAATAAATTATATGAAGAAATTGGTTTGATATTCCTATCAACTTCCATAGATCTCCTCTTTCATGTCAGTGGAGCCACTACTCTCGATGTGGTCTGGACCACATTGGAAAAACTATTCAGCAAGCAGGATGCAATGAGAGTGCATCAACTGGAGAATGAACTCATATCCCTAAGTTCAATTCATTTAAGAAACCTGCAATAATTCTTCACCAAGTTCAAATCCCTCCTCATTGAACTTAATTCATGTGGAGTCAAGAAAGAGGAATATCAGCTCATCCTTTCAATTCTCTCAAAATTAGGCCCTGAATATTCTGTATTTGTATCGTCTTTTCAAGCATCTAAATTGACTCAGGAAACATGGAAAATGCCTCCATTGAATGATTTCATTGCAGAATTGACTCAAGAGAAAGATAAGTTAGTCCAAATTGGTGCCATCAAGTGTTCCAAGAACCAAGCACTTACAACTACTAATGCTCCAAAGAGCAGTGGAAAAGACAAGCAAAAAGGAAAGGGTAAATTTCCTGAATCGAAGAAGGAGAGATCCTCACAATCTTCAGAGAACTCTTATAAGACTAAGGATAAGAAGAATAAGGAAATAACACTTTTCATCTAGTATTCCAAATGTTTTCATCCCAAATAAAATTGCATGAGGAAGACTATCGATGAGATGGCTAAGCAATTGCAACAACACAATCTCACGGTGCCCGAAAATGCAAAGAAGAAAGATGATAACAGAACGAGAGGGAGAGCATGAGATGGTCATGCATTAATGGCTATCACATCCACTCCATCAGCTTGGATCCTTGATTCAGGTGCATTGAACCATATGGCTACCTCAAAAGATGAATTTTCCTCCATCAAAGAAAGCACCAGATCCCCAATTTACTTGGGAGATGCCACACCCGCAAAGGTGTGTGGAGAAGGAATTTTTGATATTGAAGAGGGATAATTCACAAATGTGATTCATGTTCCCTCGCTGTCCAAAACTCTTCTCTCAATATATCAGATCACTCATTCCATCTCTAGAGGGAAGGTGGAGTTCACTTCGGATTCTGCAGTGATTACTGACATTTCCACAAGCTCACAGCTTGCACATGGAATTGAAGATCACAATATAATAATATCATCAGGTTATGGCATGAAATATTTGGCCATCTAAACTATAAATACTTGCATCAACTCAACAAGGAAAACATGGTAGAAGGATTGCCAACTATTAAATTCACAAGCGGTGTATGTCAAGGATGCATTCTTGGCAAGCATCTAGAGAAAAAGTTTGACAAAGGGAAGGCACATAGAGCTTCTTCACCTCTTGGTATGATTCAAAGTGACATCACGGGCCCATTCCCATAGCCTTCAATTAGTATAAAACTACAACACACAGTGCCATATACACCACAACAGAATGGTGTTGCAGAGAGGAAAAATTGGTCCTTAAAAGAGATGGACAATTGCATGCTACAGTCGAAATCATTAGCTCCCAAGATATGGAATGAAGCTATTAATTTTTCATCATACATTCAGAACTGAGTTCCTCACAAATCACTCAAAGACACCATTCCTTTTGAATGTTGGACCAGTAAGAAACTGAAAGTGTCGCACTTTTGCATTTTTGGTTCACGAGCATGGGCTCACATTCCAACAGATAAGAGGAAGGCTTTAGAGCCTCAAAGTGTTGAACTAATATTTTTTGGATATATTGAAGGTGTCAAAGGATATATATTGATGGACTCTCACATTGAAAAGTTCATTATAGCTTGAAGTGTGAAGTTTGAAGAAGAATCATTGCATGATTTTTTAGAAGACCCTGCTAAGGAACCGCTTGTTCTCATTGATGAGGAGGAGTCAGAAACTTCTTCGAGCACTTTAGAGAAGCCATCAGAGCATCATTTTGGGTCTGATATATAGGATGAAGAGTAGTTCATGGCTTCTCCAACTCAGTTTCCAACTTGGGCAGAGAAAACCCTGCAAGATGCGGATGAACTAGTCGGTGATCCTGAAAATTAAAATCCATTGTTCCTAATGATTGTAACCATTGGATTCCTAGTACAACATCTACACCACCATGGGTATAGCAATCATTGGACTATTGATTACATATTCCCCCATAGTAATATTGATCTTATTGAATTTTCTTGAGAAATTGATAGTTCCTCCATCTGTAATCATTACTTGAAACTCTGGCGCTGGATATACAAAGCAATTAAGATCTTTGGCTAATTTATAGTGAATGAAATTATGAGTACTACCAGAATCATTTAGGACTATTAGCTTTTTCTTTTTGATGTATCCTTCGATCTTGATGGTTTAAGGAGTGCTAATTCCATCCAATTCATTACACGATATCGTGGGAGTCAACTCTTTAGACGAAATTGCTTCTACGTTTTCATCTTGAGATGGTTCTTATTCTTGTTCTTCTTCCTCTTCACAATCTATGTAGAATAATTTCTTCTCACCACGCTTATGTCCCTTACTGTACTTGCTGTCACAATTAAAGCATAAACCTTTTTCTTTTCTTTCCTCCAATTGTTGAGGTGTCAACCTTGTAGGTTGAGGTGTTTTAGGAGAAGGAGCATTGTTCTCTCTATAGATGTTAGAATAGGTCCTTCTAGTAGCCATAGCCATATTTTTACTTTCAACATTTCTTGCCACCTTAAATGCATTCTCCAATGATTTAGGTTCCCAAAGGTGAACCTCATGTTGAATGTTATCCTTTAAATTTCCTATGAATACATCAATCAAGTGCTCATCTGGAATATCGATTACCTTTATATTCAATCTTTGGAAGTTCTCAATGTGCTCGGTAACTGAACCCTTTTG
>ML807688.1:104957-128096 GCA_009831015.1 Picea engelmannii | reverse complement strand
TTTTTATTGATAAAATAATTTTTAAACTATTCAAATGTTGACTTTAATAGAATTGAGAGCACCCAAAAAAGGGAAATCTAAAATAAGGTTCAAGTATTGGCATTCTTTGTTTAGGAAAGGTGTGTGTGAGTGTGAGTGAGACATGTGTGAGTGTGGAGAGAGGGAGTCTCTTTTCCATTTTCTTCGTGCCATCAATATCTTCTAATCACATCAAAGAATTTTATTAACTACATTTTTATAATTAGTCCTAATAATGATGACACTATTTGTTTCAATTAGTTGATCAAATTTGTTGTATTATTTTTCTTCTCATTTGTAAGTCAACATCCTTGAAGCAAACATGATCATATAACCATTCATTATGACTTAAGTTACTCATAACTAGCAAAATCATCATGAATTCTTGTTATATCCATCAATAATTTGCATCATGTCAACATCACTAAATTACATTTTTAGATTCATGTCATTATTGCTAGGTTGTCACTTCCATTGACTATCTCTTGTCATGGTTGTGTGATGGATCAAATATTGTAGTGACCCCTACATCATTTTCATAAAAAAAATCTTCGAATAATTATATAACGAAATATTACTCTTCTTATGTTTCTTACTTAGATAACCCACGAGATCACATCTAAGGATTATATTCATGAAATACATAGAATAGAGAAGATGACATGGACAACAATCCTCACAAATCATCGTAAAGAGAAAAAGATATACCCATATCCAAATCACAAACAAAAAATCAAACAAGATCGCATCCATATAAATTCAATGGCTCACCGATATTCCACAAAACATAAAATACTAACAGTCATTCTATGTCAGCTATCTTTATCAATATCAAAAAAAAAATCGCAACACCAAACATAAATCTATGTTATCACCAGATAACCATAATTCAGAATCCCAACAAAGTGCATAATAATAATAACTTAAATATTGTGTCTCTTGAGGGGTCATGTTGGCATGTTCGGGTTTATAGTGGTAGCAGTCGGATAATACAACTACCTGTCATGCGAGTACGTGCCTGACTAGTTGTTAATTTCCTTGGTTAACAAAAAATATATATAACTTAAATATTTCTATTAACTTATTTTATTTAATATTCAGTAATTATCTTATCATAAATTATTTAAAATATCCACCTACACATAGTTATTTATAATGTATATATCATGAATACGAAACCAAATTGACATATCCTTGTATATTTCATAATTATCTCGTCATAAATTATTTAGAATACCCACATGCACTAAGGTAACTATCATAATTTTTCCAATATAGATATCACCAATACCAAATAAAATTTGATATGATTTTATATATTTCATTATTTTTCATAAATTATTATTATATTTGCAATTTATTTTATTCACATTGTACAACTTGAATGGATCTAATGGTTAAGAACATGTGTTTCTTCCTTGGATATCACAGGTTCAAATCCAAATGGGTAAGGGTACATACACTTCTGTAGACTTTAATAGTCAAATCGTTCTGGGTCTAATACACCAATTTGTGTTTGGCTTGGTTGTGAACTCAAAATTATATTATTATTTTTATTATTATTATTATTATTATTATTAATGAAATATCGTCTGTAACATTACACATAAATGGTTTCAGGAACACAGAAATGCCAACAACAATTATTTCACGTACAACACTGAAATGCATTCAAAAGGAAAAAAACTATACAATTGGGTCAAAAATTGACATGCGCAAATTCACCAAAGGAAGCGCACACATAGTGTGCAGTGTGCATAGGACAAGAAATCCCTCAGACTGCACAATGCGTCAAGTGCATGACTGTGTATGATAAAAGACACACACTTATATGAATGACACATTTATGAATCTTGTTGGCCCCTCAACCACTTATGGACCAACTCCCAACACGATTTGACCTTCATATACGAGGGAAATATAAATGGGGGGTTGGTCAAGGACTAGAGGGTGCCCTAAAAGGCCCCTTGTTCACACCAAGAACCAATTACATTTTTCCTTGAAGAAATGTTATAAATCAGAGCCACGGGTGCACTAAGAAACCAAGATCTTCATTGTATTGTTATGATGCAAGAATTCTCCATTGAGAATCCTCTTTTCTCTTTGGAGCCTTCAAGCATCATTGCAATATTCCATTCCACTCACCTCTTGAGGGAATATGCATTGTTGTTCTTCACCATTTTCCATTTTCTTCCATTGTATGAAGAGCTCTCTATTAGTGTTGTGGGTGGGAAATCCCTCCTATGGACTAGCATTAAGGGTTTTATCATGCATGTAGAAATGACCTAAAGTCTCCTACTTACCAACATCCCTATCCTAAACCCCATTATTAATATGAAAATACAAGGTTAAAGAGATTGAGTTATTGTACCTTAGTTTCCATGTCTGATGTCCATCCCTTTAATGCTTGGTCTTTCCTTGACTGCAACTCTCCTCCCAATGCTGACCTACATTCATAAAATACAAACAAATAACTCCACATGCATATGATATATAAACTAATGGGTTGGAGATTCTATCAAAATATAATCAAATTTAAATATTGACAATCTCATATGGCGGGACGGGAAAAACACTTCTTTTATTAATCTCACAAGAGTAATCTTACAATAGTGGGATCAGCCACTGCTCCTCGAGTCTGGTCCTGGGCTCTTCTTCAGTTGTGCTCCAACTGCTTCTGTATATGTTTCTCTTGACACAATAGTTGCAAAAGGTTTGGGCAAGGGGAATACTAATCGAGTATAGTTTCTTTACTATGATTTTCCTCCTTCCAAATGGGACCCCTACCCCTTCTTTTATAGGCTAGAAAAGGCTAGGTATTTGGTCAAGTGGTTGGCTATGGGTGGTCAAATGGTTTATTTAACTTACCCAAAACTGTGTGTTCCATCTGCAACTTTCCATTTTTCGTGATTTCTATGTATATGCGCACTGTAGTGGATCAGCCAGCATACACATGCATGCAGTAGTGGAGTAGGGCATGTATGCCTTAAAAAAGGGTATTGTTTAAGAAGTTTTTCAGTAGTGGCTTAGCAAAGAAGGAAACTAAGATAGCCTGATGCTAGGTAAGAATGTCTGGTGAAATTTAGGGTTATAACAGATGCCCCCTAATGTGTGAGATCAGAAGAGCATCTGATGGCCGAAATACATTATCAATCTTTACCAACATACCAAACAAGTGAGCCCAGGAACCAGAATTCAGGAGGTTCCATCTGCAAAATAATAAGTTTCTCACCGAGGCGGGCATACCCATGCTCGGAATGAAATAAAATCATGGCTACCAATCAAATACATTGTAGATCCATTTCATATAACTATATAAAGTGTAGCCGCAAGTAATACACAACAGATCTACATCTTGAAATAAAAAATATATACATGTATAGTATCCATGTTCAAGAAGCGAATAAGGCCTTATGGATAGAGATGAGGCCTTCATAGCTCAAGAAAAAGATTCAAAATATTCACAACTCAGGTAGGAGTGTAATATGAGTGTATGACTTCACTACCCAGAGTTCTTCAACGACTTGTCAGGAACGGACTAGAGGATTTTGATGATCCGAGTGAGGGATTCACGGATTTAGAACAAAGACTTGATTGGGCTTTTGGGATAACTAGGTATGAGGGTAAGAGACAATATGTAGAGGGGGATGACTCAATCTTGGTAATAACTTCCCTTAGACAATAAAACAACCTATGATGAGACTCAGGCAACATGATATTTTGACACAAGTTCATGATGCAGGAAGCACCGCAAAATCTCCATATGTTTGGAAGAATAAGCAAACAGAGGAGGAAACAACTCTATGTAGCGAGAATATCTTCCTAAGGTCATGTTAAATACCAAGGCTTGACAAAAAAACGGAAGGATGTGCTTTGTCCAAGGGTGACTCATTGTGTTGGAAATAAAAAGAAAATACTTTTCCCTTCCTCTTTTTGGGGTATATTTGATTTTTTTGTCTTTTTCAATAATTTTGGAAAGCTTGAAAAAGAATAAAATAATGCTATGTTACAAAGGAGGATCGAGTGTCATAGACATACTAGTTCCAAGTGCACAAAACACATGGATTCTCGGGGCAAAGGGACATATGAAGGAGAAGTACACTCGGGAAAAATCCTCCATGGGCCAAAGATGTCAAGACGCGGAGGCAAAGTTCTACAGGGCTTGTGTGTAAGGCATGCTTCATATGGTTCAGTTGAGAGAAACATGGAGCCGAAATTAGGCCAAAGATGTAGGTATGAAAACGTGATTTAATAAGACACACAATGGTAATGTCCTTAGATGTAATTTTAACGAGCCCAAAGAAGGTAAGCTCAGTGGTTTTTCATATTTAGATAGTCTAGTCGGCTTGAAAAAGGGGTAAAATAGTACCGACTAGATTTCTATTCAAAACCATTTTAACGAGTGTGATAAAGACAAGATGACTGGCCATTTTTTCATTTTTAAGGAGTCTAAAAAAATCTTAACTATGGACTCCATTAGGAATGTTCTTCTGGGCCATTTTAACGAGTGTGAAAGAATAAGGTCACTCGATGATCTTTTCATTTTTAGGGAGTTTGAAAAGATCTTAACTATGGACTCCGTGGGGGTTCCTTTTTCATAAATTTAGTCTCTCAGGCCCGAAAAAGGGTTAAAATCATACCTGAGAATACTCTTCTAGGGAACCAAATCTCCAAGAGTATACCTTTGTTCGTACAATTGACCATCCGAACCGAAAAAGGGATAAACTACCGCCGGACAGATGTGACTTCAAATTTCAGTTTAGAGAGCGTGAAGGTCAACAATATCACTCGATAATATTTTCATTTTTAGAGGGTTTGAAAAGGGCTTAAAAGAAGACCCGTTATGTTCTGGGAGTCTCGAGGGTGAGGTTAAGAGTGATAATGCATGATGAAAATGAGGCTCAAACTCGTAATCAAGATAAACTAGTAAGGACTCCTAAGCCTATGGTCATTAGTGACGGCATGAACACCAAAATGAAACCAAGATCTACCTAGGGAATCCATGTTAAGGTAGGCTCTACCACTAAAATACGACACTTCTAAAGAAACAATGATGGTTCCTTGTCGCAAATTGGTGGGATCGATCCTAGGGCATAGTGATAAAGACAACAAGATGCAGAAAGTAGAGGTGGAATCCTAACTTAAATGCAACAAGTTGGAAAAATGACTTTTTACCAAAGGACCTTTAAAAAAAACCAAATCTCCAAAAACTTTCCCAATACCCAAAGTAACACTTATCGTAACAATCCATAGAAAAATATTGAACCATACTAAATGATATTTAAATTAGAAAAAATGACACAAGGCTCCAAAAATTGACAAAAAGTGGCCAAAAAGTCTATAAATAGAAGATGGTAGCTCATTATCACTATTGCAAATTGAGAAATTGACTAAAAGATACCCCTTTGTGAAAAGAATTGATTCTGAGAGCTTTAGTGGATGAAACGAACTTCCGCTTGGACCAAGTAAGTATATAATAACCCCCCTTGCATTTCAATACTTCATTTAAGAATTTCCTTTTTTTTTTGAGGGGGCGTTGACCTTTGAAAAGGTCGGCCCTACGTACATGTGGACAGTCTTATGACAACCCACGTGTGCACGTGTGCAGAGGAAAGACTTCACACGTGCACATGCGATTTTGTGCATTACAACTTGCATGTACCCTCTAAGATAAGAAAACTTTAAGGAATGCAAGGGATAATCCCCCCTGAACTTGTCAATTTCAGGATGTATGTTCACTGGAGGGATAGGGAGAAGGGATAATCCCCCCTGAACTTGTCAATTTCAGGATGTATGTTCACTGGAGGGAGAGGGAGCATAAGGATATTGATTTTTTGGTCGGAGAGGACCCTACTTCTACTGTCGCATTTTCGCAATGTGGTTTGTTAAAGTTCTTCTAGTGTCCTTTCATGTGGGCACAACCTAGGATGTTGAACACCTTATTTGATTATTGACATCCTGATGCAGAGGCCTTTATTCTTGAGGGACAGTCCTTGACTCCAAGGACTGAAGATATTTACTTTCTGACTGGCCTCTCAAAGAGAGGGGAACTAGTCAATTTTCACACTTTTCCCTCGGGGCCACACAATATAGAGGAGTTGATTGGATTCCATTGTGAAGTCGGTATAGATAAGATGGGCACTCAAGTGCCAATAAACAAGATATTAGACCTATCACTAAAAGTGATAGTTTTGCCTATTGGGCGAATTACAGGATCCGCAACTTTGCATCAGGCTTCCCGGGCACACATGAATTATGTTGTTCAGTGATTAAATGCACAAGTTTTTGACAGGAGTACCACTTTACTAGAATGCATGAAGAGGCATCTTACCGAGTGTCTCATGTGGAGGCAAAGGAACTTTGGGCTTGGGACTATTCTTTGTGCTTTCTTCAAGAGAGAGTATCGAGTCTTAGCCCGAGGGAGACAGTACGAGGCCATATAGCCTCTTCTCTAGCAGTAAACAGATGGGTGGTGTTTTTACCATGACAAGGGGGAGGGAGGACTATTTAGGCCTTCAATGACAATTTTTTTGACTAGTGGTCTCGGCGAGTCCATTGATAGAGGACTATCATTATGCCATAATTGACTTTTCCAGGGACCCTGACATGGGTGTACCTCCCAAAGTGGTACGAGGAGAGTTAGGTATGCTTTGTTTTTTCTTTCTTTTTCAAATTTATTTGATTTTTATGTTTTTATATATATCATTTTTTTTATATACCAGAGTAACTGACAATTAGGTGTCTGTTATGTGCATATGTGGGGCCAGTGGGTCCAACAGACTTCATGAGGAACAGGCGCGATCTCGACCAGAGGCAGGACCAGTTGTTGTTGGCATACCAGTAGTAGTAGGGGGACCTCCAGCCGGAGAGGTTGAGAGAGTATTGAGATGGGTAGAGTGGAACTTTACCTCGCTCACTCATACAATCCCTATGGCAGAGATCGAGGATCTGTTGCCATCTATGCAGCTTCATGTAGTGGGTGCACCACGAACGTGGGTCCGACTTTTTCGGTGTTTGGAAAATGCCATTGATCATTATAACAGGGCCAATAGGCCCCGTCCTTATTTATATTGGACTTCTTACGTGCCGAGGGCACTATTTGTATATTTTTGAGGACATAATCCCTGTGACTCTTTACTGGATGTATTTTTGAGGCACTTGCATCCACCCATGTACTCTGATATTTTTGATATTATATATGGATTTTTATGTATTTTTATGTCTTATGGATTACATATACTTTACAAATGTATTTACATGTGCATGTGGGTATCTTTCTTATATGTGTGCAAGATGTCAATCTAATATTTGATTATCTAGAGTATCTATAACTTGATTTAATCTCCTAGGAATATGAAAATATGTAATATAATCAAAGCTTCATTCTAAGAGACATACGCTAAGGAATCTTCAGTGTAGATTAGGATCATGAACACGGTAGACTCCATTTAATTGAGACACAACCAACTGAGCGTCTAAATAGTCTCGGAGGTGAGATATACCAAGTGACAAAGCATCACAAAGTAACTCAATAACTGTGTTGTATTCAACAACATTGTTTGTGGTGTCGCCTAAACATATACCTCTGGAAGATACCAATTGGCCCTGAGATGTGAAAATCACCCAAGATATGGAGGCAAGCCTCCGAGTGTGTCGGCTAGCGCTGTCCACGAATCTGATGAACACCTTTGATTCACTTGACATCTGCCACAGTGAAAAAGATAACATAAAAAATGATACATCCATAAAACCAAAAAACCAAAAAAGTAATAGTACAAAGACTATACATATGTTACAAAAAGTCACCCAAGGCGACCCACCTATGAGTAATACTTCTTAAGGTAGAACCCATTTCTAGGCTTCGCCAAAACATTTCCCTCAAAGTCCACCAGATGATAAGTGCCCTTATGTAGTACTTCTTTCATGATGAAAGGTTCGAACCACATGGGTTTGAACTTTCCTACCCCCAGGGGGTCCTTATCTTGGTCGTAGACCAGGACAAGGTTGTCTTTAGAGAAAATCTGAGGATGAACGGACCAATCATACTGACACTTGACCTTTTGTTTGTGAGCCTTGTTAGACATGGCTGCATCATGACGTTGTTCATTAAGTTGTTCGAGGTATAATAACCGTTCTTCAAGTGGTGAAGTATCTGGAAATAATTCTACTGCCAACTTTAAAGATGGGATATGGAATTCTATGGGCAAGACTGCTTCTAGCTCGTAAATGAGTTGAAAAGGTGAAAAATTGGTTGCAGTCTTAATAGACGTTCAGTAAGCCCATAATGTTGAATATAACATCAAATGCCAATTTGACTTGGTCGAATTGATCGTTTGCAGTAGAATGGTTTTGAGAGATTTATTTACAGCTTCCACCTGACCATTCGCTTGGGGGTAGTAAGGTGATGAATGTTCCTACTGCAACCCAATATTTTATGTTAACTCGATCATCATTTTGTTTTGAAAAATACTACCATGGTTAGTGAAAATCTCTCTCAGGATGCTGAAACTTGCTATTATCTGGTTAAACAAAAAGAGAGTTGTTGTCTTCCCGTCATCTTTGAACGTTGGCATAGCTTCAACCCACTTGGTGAAGTAGTCTACTGCTACTATCATATAGCAGTGCCCCCTTGCTGAAGGGGGGTTGCATGTAGTGTAATCAATCCCCCATTTAGTGAAGGGACCAACAATAATAATGAGAAACATGGGAGCGGGGTGTGCCCTCATCTTCCGAGAGAAGATCTGACATGGGTGGCACTTATTGACCGATTCAACACAATATTTGATTAATGTTGGCCAAAAGTAACTGACTCATAGAATCTTTTGGGTTGTTTCCAACCCAGACAAATGACCGCCACATGCTCTAGTGTGGAAATCATTAAGCATGATTTACGCTTCTTCATGAGTGAGACATCGATGAAGGATGTAGTCTACACCTTGACGATACAATGTGTCCTCGAGTATGAGATATTTCTTAGCTTGATGGTGTATACGACGAAACTCATCATGAGAAGCAAAGGCGGGACACTTCAAATTCTGGAGATAGACAAGGACATCTCCATACCAGGGGTCGGAAGATGTGATAAAAAACATGTCTCCTTTGATAGGTGACTCGTCGGGTATAACGTCACCTGATTCGACTGGAAGTTTCGATACGAGTTCCGCGAAGACCATCAAATTTTTGGATTTTGTCGAAACGAATTCCAAGTCGAATTCCTATAGGATAACTATTCATCTACTGATTTTTTCGTCGATGACTCATCGTGTCAATACGTATTGAAATGGATTCACGATGTCAATGACGGTGGTCTTGCGAAACAAAATATAATGATGGAACCATTGGACAACATGAACTGCTGCCAACACAAGTTTTTTAATATGGGCATAATTGAGTTCCAGTCCAACTAGGCCTCGTCTCAGGTAATAAATCATGTATTCTGAGAGCAAGTCATCCTCCTGAACTAAGACCATGTCGATGGTCGACTCTGCAGTGGCCAAGTACAATAGGAAATATTTATTATAATTGGGTGACCGAAGCAGAGGGGTTGATATGAGGGCTCTTTTCAACATTGTGAAAGAGTGTTGAGCGGCTTCATCCCAATGAAAAGGAACGTTCTTCTTCAATAGACACATAAAATTCTTTGTGATGTCGGCATAGTTTGCGATGAAACATCATAGAAAATTCTCTTTTCTCTGTAGACTCTGAAGCTGGGGTATGGTGCACGGGGGAGGCAATTGAACTATTTCCTCAACCTTGAGAGGATCGACCATGATCCCTATTGTCGAAACGATGAAACCTAACAGACAACCTGATGTGGCACAAAAACTACACTTGTTTGGATTCAAGCAGATTTGGTAGTAGCGACACCGTTCAAGGATAAGTCGGAGGTGTGTTGGATGATCAACTCTCTTGCAAGATCGTGACACTAAATCATCGAGATAAGCCTCGACTATGTGTTTGAGGTCATGGAAATAAAAAGACATGTCCCACTGAAACGTAGCTCCATCATTTTTCAGACCAAAAGGCCTCTTACGATAAGCGAATGTACCCCATGGACAGATGAAAGCGGTTTTGTGTTGGTATTTAGGTTTGATTTGTATCTAATTATATCCCAAAAAACCATCCATGAATGAAAAGGCTTCACATCCTGCACATTCATCGACTATTTGGTCAATAAACGACGTGGGTAAATTATCTTTTGGGCATGCCCTATTCAGATCACGGAAGTCTGTACATACACGAATCATCCCCTATTTTTTATTGACTGGCACAGGATTTGACACCCATTGAGTCAAATGGACGGGGTAGATGAAACCAACTTTAAGTAGTTTCTCTACTTCAGCCTTGATAGTTGTTTCTTGCCTAGGATTGACCGGATGAAGCTTCTGTCGGACCGGCTTGACATCAAGATAAGTTTTGATTTCATGTTCGACAATTCTTGGGTCTATGCCTAGCATTTCCTCATAAGACCATACAAACAGATCGTGAAATTCTTTAAATAAATCTGTGTAGAGTTGAATATCCTCAGGGGAGCAGTCTGCTTTGCTGAAGATATTCTCCACGATGCCAGGGGTTCTAGAGATGTCAATAGGTATCATTTCAGCTATTTTTTCCATATTTCCTTCAGCATAAACAACATGCGTTGCCAAAGGATTGATAGGAAAATCTTTATCTCCATTCATAGTCAGAGTGAATTCTCCTGCCTCAATTCGTCTTAACTCTCAGAAGAAGTAAGATCTATGATGAAGATCATCACAGGGTTTGTCCTATCTAGTCATTGCCTCAATAATCGCCTTGTCTGAGGGAAAGAATAAGTCTAAAGAATATGTATCGGCAAGGGAACCTTGAGCCCAAATAGGCTCGAGCACTGGATCTAACTCTTGTGCTAGAGTCGGATCGGGGTTAGTAGAAGCTTATTGAATGATCGAGTATGAAACTTATACCATGTACAAAGGCATGGACATGCCATGGTGCTCTGTCCATTCCATCATAGCGGATGGGGAAGGAAGAGTCCACGGATCATGAAAGTATGTCATGCAAAATGACGAGATTTGGAAATTTTCAGCCCGAGGCTGGTCAAGGACAACCATCATGTAATGGACACTGTCAGTTGGAGGTGGGTAATTGAAAGCACCCATCAATTATAGGCACAAACCAAAACCCTACGTTGATTATGCTAGGATGAGGGTTATCAATCATTGGGACCGTGGAGACTCCCAATGAAGGGTCAGGATGAGAGAAGGATAATTGATCAATGGTCACAATCTGACCCTTGTGAGGAAACAAAAAGACCTAGAAAAATGTTGTGACCACTTCTTGCATAGATTAGGTCCAACTCCTTCCTAACAAAAGATTGTATTCGAGAGATGCATCGATCACTTCAACTTCGACGTACACAGTTTTTCCCCCTAACTGCATGGGGAAAGAGGGAATGATCCCATGTGGTTGGAAAGAATGACCGTCAAAAGTTGTAAGTAGAGTAGGTGACGTAGGAAAAATGGGTTGGCCGATGGCCTTCCAACATGCCAAAGACATCACGCATGTCGAGGTTCCCTCATCCACCACTATACGAAAAATATTCTAGGTAAAAATTTTTGTGGTGTAAGCCACTTCTATCTGAAAAGCGACGTGGTAAGGAAGATGAGGTTTTAAGTCGGTGGTATTAAGAATGATCATTCCTGGATTACAAGTATTGGTAGAGACTAAGACATCTAACAAGGCATTTCTCTGGGAAGGGAAACTCTAGAGGAATTCCAAAGAAGACATCGCACAAGGGGTTTGTGATAAATCCTCCACCACAAAGTAGTTCTGGGTGGCCCTTGCATTTGGGTTGTAAGAATATTTTTTGAACACACCTTTTGGGATGTGCATCATTTTTTCACCCAACGTCTTCTCAATTTGAAGAGTAAGAGGTGGGTTTTCGACTTCTTTTCCCTTCTCAGAGGTGCTTGGATTTCCATAATCATGTGCTCTAGTCGTTATATAGGCATCACCTTTCATCATATACACGTTTGTAGATGAAGGATTACTTGAAGACATAGGAGGTCCTTCACTTCCCCCTTCCGCACTTGAGGAGGCTTGAGTTATATTTTGCCCATGTGGGAATGGGTTCGTTAACACGACAGGTTGTTGTTGTGCCAATAACTTCTAGGCCTTCACAAGCCGAGGGAACCGATGGGTCGGGTGGTCTTACTTGCAAAGATTACTAGGATACTTTGACTTCTTCTTTTCAGTTTCTCCCCTGCCAGAATTATCAGTGAGTTTCTTATCCCCCTTACCCTTTTTTCGTTGTTTCTTCTTTCCATCAGGCTGTTGGGTGGCCTTCGGGTTTTTATTCTCACATTGTGTACATCTAAATTTTGGGTAGGGGGAAAGATGAACCAGTGGTATGGTTGGCCACTGTCTGTTGTATCGACAATTGTTGCAATTGATTTGACAATGGATTAGGAGATTTTGTTTGTGTTGAACCAATAATGCCATCGACATGTGGTCTAGACATTTTCCTGGTTTTGTCAAAGATTGACCTCAGTGCATCTGGAAAAATGTCGTAGAGTAAACCAGACTAAAAGTAAATTAGCTCTAGCTCTCATTATCGTGTCTTCCTCGGAAAACACTCTAGATGTTGCGACGTATTTAGATAACTGGGGTGCCAAAGAATTAAGGAACCACTCTAGAAGGAATGTTGGTGGGGCTGGAACTTTGATCAAACTCTTCTGGCATCTCCATTCTTGAATGTGATCTGAGATATGGTCCTCTTTTGCCTGCTCGAAATTGGTCAGCAATTCGATGCCGACGTCATATCTCACAGGTAATTGAAATGGTTCAAGAAAGACATTGCCAATTCACTGAAGGAAGAATATCGTGAATGGTTGAGATCGATGTACCATTTCATACCACTCTCTATGAGATTGAATTAAAATAATCACAACTAAATGGAGTCATCTCTTAACGAGTTGAATGAGCACTATAAGTGGAAGGTAGTCACGTGATCACCAGGATCTTCGTTAGGATTGGCCTCAAAATTTGGAATGTCCAAAGGCAACTTATTCGGCATATGAGGCCAACTCGAATCATGATAGATGGGGTCATTTAAGAGCCTTGTCAATTCTGGCAAGTGCAGGGTTGCCAGAAATGGTAGTTTGGGTTGTGGATTGTAGCCGGGGAAAAAGGAGCCTGGGGTTTGACTGGCACCATGTTTCGAAGAAAAGTTAGGTTGTTAGCCAGGGCTCTGGTAATAACCATGACCGTGACCAGTGTATGGATTGGGCACTTGTTGAGACATCATTGGATGGTTCCCGTAATAAGACATAAAAGGCTTAGCTTGCATCGCATTCCAGGGATTTTGGGAGGGGTTTCCCCCTATCGATATGATGGGAATAGGCATTGGGCCTTGCCTGGGGTTCCACTGGGTATGGAAAGGGTTTCCCTTGATCGACATCCCTGGCAAGGGGACTGGTCCTTGCCATGGATTCCAAGATCCTTGTGAGGAAGGAATTTCTGAGTGTTCCCCCTATGCAGGAATAGTACCCTGTACAGGATGTGGTTGTCCATAACTGGGGTTTCCCCCAGCCGAAATTGTAGCTGAAGAGAAACCGTTGTTACCAAACACGACGAACAAAGAGAAATGTGTCAAACCAACCGACATATTATTAGGAGGGAGGGATTGACTACCTTCTCCAAACAAGTTGACATTGGGCCCAACGGAGTGTTGAGGAACATCGTTGAGCAAGGGGGATGCAGGGGGTATATGACCCCCACCGTAAGGGAAAGTGATAAAGGGAGTTGAAGTTCCCCTCATATATCCTTACAGAGGAGCATTGGAACTCCCTGCCCCCAAACCTAAAGTATGTAGAGTGGAGGAAAGTACAATACTCATACTGAGGCCAGGCATCCCATATGAGAAAGGAGAGCCTGTCATGTTCTGAGTAAAAAAAGTAGTGATTGTTTCCATAGATGAAATCAGACCACTACTCGAGGTAGAAGCAGTCGATACCATGGTGGCCCAGACCGATGATGGTTGGTTAGGAGGTGGAACACCCCCTGTAGTGACAGTCGTGAAGGAAATATCAATATTCCCTGAAGAAGTGTAGTTTTTTCTTCCATTGTTGCTGGTGACACTATTGGATGCTCGTAAGGTAGAACTTGTACGACGATGGGAGTTGATAGATGGGCATTGATAGATCACTAATGGGATGGCTATGTGGACCAAGAGCCTCTGCTCCAAGGTCATAAATGATTGGTTCCTCCAGAATTGAAAGTTATCCTCCCAAATATGGGTTGGGCACAGTGTCCTATAACATGGTTGTCTCAAAAGACCCTTGTTGGTCTAATTTTTGTCTTAGTGGTGGCGGGGGGGGTTTCAAGGTCAACCGACGACAGGCCTAGAAGCCTTCACGACTGATGAAACTCTTGATCCTCCATTATGTGAGAAGATCAAAGACACACTAGGGAAATCTATAATTGTTTGAAAATCAACACGCACTAGAAAAAGTACCTATGAGATAAAACAAGCAGTCACTAACTAGTTGGAAGAACAGTTACAACAAGCAACACTAGAGAAACTTTTCGTTGCAAGTGAAACTCGAATACGGAAGCACCCTCTGGGTATAATCTGAAAAGCGTGGCCCAATGTCTGTCCTAGGTGCTACGGTATACCCCCGCAGTCACCTATGTAAGTCACTAGAAATATAGGCAACTAGGTTGCCAGCACACAAGCAGTCACCAGGAGGGTACAATTGACAGTCGGGTGGACCACAATGAGCAGGGTATCAAACCCAAAACCTATCAAGGGTATCGAAAGCAAGTGTTCCAGATGACTGAGGACCTTGAATGGATTTGAGACCCACGAAGCTCTGTGGCAAATGCAATCAACGAAATCCCAAGACAAGCCCTCTATATGTGTTCCCCACTACGTTTGGTCCGACTTTGGAGGGGTTATCTCCGCTACCTTTCCTTACGCGACCTCATTTTTATTCCCTATGTTAGAGGGGGGTCTCGAATAAATTTTACAATAATGGACTTTTGACACTCCCTAGCACTGACTCTTATGTTTTTTTTTCAACCTTGAAGAGTTTCCTCTCCAATCCTAAATCAAGGCTCTAGCCTAGACTAGTTTATGGACCCTACAAAACATAAAGTCTAGTTGATTTTAATTAATCATTAATTTTTTTTCTTGTCTTAAGTCAAAGGTTATGAAAGTGAAACTAGTGATGTTTTGAGAGATGAAAGAGAAGATAAACTAAAAGCTAGAAACAAAATAACTTCTTCTTGACAAATTCAAATTTGCTCTTTTAAATTCTTTAACTAACTTTTCAAAAATTTTCTTTCTAAGATATTTTGACTGTAAAAATCAAAACAAGCTTTCACTTGACTACGAGCTACTTATTTTCCTAAGTCAATCAGCCAAGAACTTATGAAAAAAATTGTTTTCCTATTGACTAACACAAACAATCAACTATTTAACCAAACTAAGAAGTAAAAAGGGATTTTGTGTTTTTTTTTGTATTATGCTTCAAAAACAAGAAAATTTAAACCTGTATGTCTTCTTCTTTTCTGAAGCAAAAAGGTGAAAAAATAAAAAACAAGACAAGGCTAAAAAGGACTTTTGTCTAACCACAGACCGTGGGGAGTTACTGACAACCAAAAAGGAAAATCAGACTGACTCACTATCTCATCAAAAAATCTAGCAAAGGAAGAAAAATTTTGAATGAAAAAGAAATCTATGCTGGCACACAACCTAGAGTGAAGATTCTACTACAGAGACCAAAAAGACACAAGAAAAACCTGGGAATTAAAACCTTGACAGGGAAGAGGATGACTGCCTCCTCAAAATTTTCTAGATAGACATGCAACTGTCACTTCAACAGCAAGTGTGTGAACGTGGGTTTCCCAAATACAGGATGTGTATGGACGCATGCAGGCCTACTACAAGGTGCGTGTGACTATGTTTCTCCTCAAAAGAATTAAGAAAAGAAGCTAAGATCAGGCAGGGAGTACTGGTATTAAAGACCAGAACCCCTTAAAGGTACAAAAACTCACCCTAACAAAAAAAAAATGCAAGGAAATCTGAAAAAAAAAACTAATCTGAGGTTATACCTAGGCTACAGACTACAACAACAGACCTTCTGAAGTCAGGGCGCATGTATACGCGGGCAGACCTTCTGCAGGCTGCGTATGCCTCTGTGGCTTCCCGGAAAAAGAAAAAATAGTCAGGCAAAGGAAGAAGGGAGTACTGGTATGGAAGACCAGAATCCCTACTAGCTCATAATTTTGCAGAAACTTAGAAAAAGGTAGTAAAACCAATTTAAAAATACCCAACAAGTACCCCCCAAAACCCTAGAGATCTCCCCAGTATGGTCGCCAATTCTGTTGTGGGTGGGAAATCCCTCCTACGGACTAGCAATAAGGGTTTTATCATGCATGTAGAAATGACCTAAAGTCTCCTACTTCTTACCAACATCCCAATCATAAACCCCATTATTCATATGCAAATACAAGGTTAAAGAGATCAAGTTATTGTACCTTAGTTTTCATGTTTGATGTTGATCCCTTTAACGCTTGATCGCTCCTTGACTGCAACTCTCCTCCCAATGCTAACCTACATTCATAAAAGAAAAACAAAGAACACCACATGCATACGATCTATAAACTAATGGATTAGAGATTCTATCAAAATATAATCAAATTTAAATATTGACAATCTCATATGGCGGGACAGGAAAAGTACTTCTTTTATTAATCTCACAAGAGTAATCTTACAATAGTGAGATCGACCACTGCTCCTTGAGTCTGGTCCTAGGATCCTCTTCAACTATGCTCCAAATACTTCTATATATTCTTCTCTTCACACAATAGTTGCAAAAGGTTGGGGCAAGGGGAATACTAAATCGAGTATAGTTTCTTTGCTATGATTGTCCTCCTTCCAAATGGGACCCCTACCCCTTCTTTTATAGGCTAGAAAAGGATAGGTATTTGGTCGAGTTACTAGCTATGGGAGGTCAAACGGTTTAGTTAACTTACCCAAAAATGTGTGTTTTGTCTGCAAATTTCCATTTTTCGTGCTTTCTAGCTACACGCGGGTTGTAGTGGGTCAGCGAGCGTACACACGTGTGTAATAGTGGAGCAGGGAACATATGCCTTCACAAATGGTCTTTTTTAAGAAGTTGTTCAGTAGTGGCTTGGCAAAGAAGGAAACTAAGATGGCCTGATGCCAGGTAAGCATGTCTGGTGCAATTTAGGGTTATAATAATTAGGGAACTCAAGAGCCCTCCCAAGGAGGAAGAGGGGACTCATAAGTCCTCATTTTTCTCTATGGTGTTTTGCCTACTAATCTATTGATCCATTGGTAGCATTATGTTGGTCATTGGTTGATTTTTATGTTTCTAAGTTTCAAATGCTTTCTAAATTTTATTTCTTAGTTGTTTTAGTTTATTTATTTATTTATACATGTGTTTGGATTGTTTAACCCACTCACAAAATTTTGTCTTGTCTAGCAGGCTCATCTAGACATGCAAGTGTTGTTGTTTTTCTCACTTAAGTCACAAAACCAACACAACAGATTGGCGACCATACTGGGGAGAGGTATCAAATTCCACCCTATTTGAGATTACACTTTTTTTTAATCAATTTTTCTTGCAGGTACCAAAATCGGCCTAGCCCAACCTGCCAAAGGAAAAATTCAAAGTTGGGGAAGGAGTATTTCACTCAAAAATTTCTCCCCCAACGCATAATAGGAAGTGCGTGGATTTTCCTGCCCACAGATGTGCACTTTGCACATTGTGTGCACCACAGTCTTATTTGCACTGCACATTTTTCACATTGTGCACCCACTGTGCACCTTTTAGAGATGTTACTTGCACATATTTCCATTTTTTCAAAATTGTAAGGGTTTTTATGATGATTTGAAGGCTCCTAGCCTTCAGATTTTTTTCTTTCATGCATTTTCTAAGGCCCATGCACTCCACTTAGATTCCTTTCCCATATAAAAGGTTAGCTAAACATAGGCACTTAGGGGTTAAAAAGAACTAATATTCTCCTCTTTTGCTTTGATTGCCACATGGATGGCTTGTTTGGCTTGTAAAATTTTAAGTTGAGATTATTGCTATCATACATAAATCACTTACATTGGGAATAGAAGTTAACTTTGACCCTTGAGTATGTTCTTATCTCACACCCTAGTGTGTGATATTGAGAATAAAAAATGTGGTTAAAGGGACATTTCATCTCCATTAAAAAAATATTTAGGAGAGGACAAAGCCCCCCTAGGGCTCCTCTTAGTTTTCTGAAATCATCTTAAATTTTTGTACGGGCCCATACATGCCCACATGTTGCAAACTTAGTATAGTTTCTTAAAATTGATTTCTTAGTTTACATCACAATCTAGGGAAGTTTAAAGATCAAAGTAATGGGCCCATACATGCCCACATGCTTGTAGTCTAGGATAGTTTCAAAGCTTTCTTAGTGTAAACAACATTTAGGGAGTTAAAAGAATTTATAAAGGACCCATATGTCCACATTGCTAATTCTCTAGGGATTTTAAAATTCTGCAAGGTTGTACCAATGTCATATAGTAATCTAGGTAAAATATATTTGTAACGACCACAAGTCCACATGTTGCAATCTCATACTTAACTTATTAAAATCTTGGCACACTTTTTCATCTTACACACAAAGCCACTCCTCACACACATACTTTCTATTTTGAATAATGGAGGTTGAAATAGGTTTTCTCCAAAGGAATTATGAAACATCCCACTACTTCTTTGGAAATTATCCACACCCATTAATTCAAATGAGATTGGTTCACACCCCCAATCTCTCAGCCCAACACATCTAAAATTTTTCTAAAAACTCACTAAGTTTTCCTCCACATAAGGTGCCAAAAGGAATTTTTTAGTCTACGTAGGATCTCGAGGGTAGGCATCCAAATAACCCCCATTATTTGGTTCTCACATTTTCAAACATAGAATTTGAGATATAGGGAACTTTCAAATCCTCAAAGTCAAGTGTTCCTATACCAAAAGGCAGGGAGATACCCGTGAAGGGTCGAATGCCAAGGTTTGGTTGTTCTGTGCATCCCTTGTTGGTTATTCTGATCTTATATCCTTTCTAAGTTTATTGATCCAGGGTTTATGTCTTTTCGGGTTTCCAACAAAGCCTCTAAAACTATCAACCCTCTTGGTAAACCAGAAGGAAACAAAACACACAGGGTGCACTACGTCGTCTCACCTGAGATATTCTTAATGGGTGGCTACAATACTCATGTGTTTACAGCCTAGGATTGAGTGAGAGATATGATGATTGTGTATTTCAAATGCTACTGTAATTTATTAATGCATTATACCATCATCATGTTTTATGCAAGAAATATAATAACTCATTCATTTAACACGTCTATATCTATTGAGACAATAAATAAGTACATGCATTTAATAACATAACAGAGTTGTTACCATGGTTTACCCCCCCTGGGCTACGTCCACAAAGATTTCTCTCTTAGCTCTCTTATTATAGTCGTTTTGTCATTACAACGTCGTGCGCTTTACAATTTTCCTTCTTCGGGTCAAGATCTGTTATGAGGCAGACAAGATCACACCAGGATCCTCCTCCTGTGATCTAACCCTCAATATCTACCCTCCTCTAGCCTCTCTAGCTCACAAGCTTACAAAAGTAGGTCATACATCAAAATATTACATACCATTCGATTCGCTACAACCATTCTCTCTATAACAATGACTACTCTCTCCAAGTGGCCCCCTTATGAGACCTAAGTATCTCTATTTATACATTTATGGCTCTTCAACCTTTACAAAATATTACAAAAACCATAACCCTATAGTCATTAGGTCTTCCATGCATGTGTGCATGATGTTCTTCCTTCCAGGTGTCACATTCCTTGTGCATGCCTTCTTTCCAAAAATCTCCTTGATTTCCACTTTGGTCTGCTTCCAACATGCCCCCAACACTGACATGTGGCATGTCCTGAGCCACTTAACCTTTGCGTGCTTCATCAATCTCCCTGGTGATCGCTTGGAACTTCTCCTTGAGATCTGTTGCTTATGTTTGCACCTGCTCGGTCTTCTTCTTAAGTGTGTCTACTATCTGTACTGCAATTTCACCACTGATCAATCTGGTGCATTTTTCCTGGGTCTGTGCTATCAGTGTCTTAGCTTACTTTGCCTATGTGATGACTTCTGATACTCTCTCTTGGAGTGGTTCCATTTGAGCCTGACACTACTTTTTCCTTTTTTTCATAGTGGTGAGTTATGCCTCCAGTTTCTTCATATCCTGCACCCCTTTGACATGATTTGTGATGGCCATTGTATTTTTCCTCTACTTGAGGTCTTGGATAGCTGAGCTTATCCTTTCTTCTTCCTTGTCCCACTGTTGGACTTGTTGATCTTCTTCTAACTTTTTCCACAGTTGTGTTGCTTCCTCAAACAAGTTTTTTGTTGCACAGACCTATTGATATATCTCCTACAACTCCTATGTTTCCTCCTGCTTCCTTTGTTCCCTTACTTCCGGTGGTGTGGTAGGTGTAAGTTGCTCCTGGAGATTCTCGATCTCCTTTTGATATTGATCGATTTCCTGCGCAATATAATCAATCTTCTCTACTACTATGAGTACGTCCCTTTGCATTGCATGTCGAATATTTTCATAAGTTCCTGCCACTTTCTGCTCCAATACATTCATGTGCTCCCTTTCCTCCTGGGTCTTGAACTTAGCCTGCTCACATATTATTTCCAGTGCATCTCGCTTCTTCGTTGCCTATTGAAATTCAGCTAAGTATGTGTGTGCACAAGACTGTACCTCTTGGGTAATGCTAATCTGTAATTTGTGTAGAGCCTTGGATGGTATCTACGGCAATACCAGTTGGATTTGGGTTAAGTCCTTTAGGGGTGTCTGGCCCACAATCTCATCCATGCGTAGCATGATGGGTGTAATGTGGAATGTCGTGCTTGGCTGCGGTATTGTTTGGACTGTGTCTCGCTCCCCTTCTTCCAGTCCTCCTCATGTATGTGATGTTGATGGACCTGTTCCCATGCTACTGCTCGTTGTTTCCCCTTCCCTGATATGCTTGAGGAACTATTGCATGTCTTCTAGTTCCTCTTGAATTTTGTCCCTGTGGTGCACGACATTGTCAAAATCCTCAGATATACAATCCTGAACCCTTCAGTATATCATCTCTGCATCATCCTCCATGATCGTATAATCTAGGGGTGTCCTCTGTGCCTTAATTTTCTTGCACATGCTTCCCATCTGAGTGGTTGGTCGTTTATTTAGGCCTAGTTCTTGTGGGTTGGGGCTTGGTGTAGTCCCCTATGCTTCCTCGGTTTGTTTCTATTTTATTTGGGCTGACTACATATTGTTCTTCTTCCCCTTCTGGGTCCCTGTTTTAGTTGTCCCTTTGTTGGTTTGTTTTGTTTTTTTCTAGCCCGTCCTTCGTTTCTTGGGCACTAGTAATTCTTGAGGTTGTGTTTCTTCCTTCTCTGTTTCTTCTCCTATTGTCTTTGTGGGTATTTCTTGGGTGAGGATTGGAATCTTCCACTAGTCCTCCCAATCTTTGATGACCATATAAATGTTTCCTTCTCTGATATAGTAGTGTATTTGTAGCCACTGCTTATTGGGGTCCTTCTGCGCATGTATCCACATCGCGTGTCTTGTGACCTTGAAGTTGGAGATGTCTCGGTACTGTGCAACAACTTGTGGTGTTATTCTCCACATGTTGTAGATGGCCTCCTGTAGGTGGAAAATGTATCCTTCGAATACAACTGTGTTCATTTTCTTGCACTTAGAATCCAACATGATGCCAAGTGATAAATACCTCACTCCATAATTTGGCTTGTATCTAGTGCCGAAGAATGTGTAGCTTAGTTCCTTCCATCCCATGATAGCTATCAACATGAGTAGCCATGAGTAGTGAAATTATGTTCCTAGATCCTACACATCCTTGTAGTCATCCAGAAACAAATTCATAATATAAGGTGCCCAGCTAACTATGGTGCCCTCGACACACTGAGAAGTTGTTATTGGATAAATCCGTAAGTGCGGACACTAACCGATCTCCCTAGATCCACCTGGAGCTAGAACAAAGCAAGAAAGAACATGACGCTTTCCTTAGATTCTAACCATTGAATTAAATAGGAGGCAAAAACAAATAACATACCTTATTATCGCTTCCTATGGTCTTTGTTGCTCTCGCTTCTCTTCAATGCTCTTGTGTAGCCAAGACAAACCAACCAAAGTGAAGAAAGCACAATCTATTCAACAGTCAATCTATGTATATGATCAAGGAATTATACAATAAAACACAACAAGCTTTATAGGAAAGAATCATATTACTGTATCATATTAAATGTGAAAGAGAGATTACAACCGTGGCCTTGATGTCATAAGGTCCCTTCCAACTGTCCTTCGTTCCCCACACACTTTCACTCCAAGAATTTTGAGAGCATAGATCTGATGATATTCACTATCTATCTTGACAAAGCAAATCTCAAAACCACTCTAACCAAGCTAATAATTCCAAGCCAATCAAAGCTAACAAGCTCAAGAACCAACAAAGCTAAATTTCTCCATGAGAACTCCTCTCCTTTTATAAGTTGAAGAAGATAAGGTGAGGAGGTTAGGATGATCCCACTAAATCATGAAAGCGAGTAAGATCCAAACCATTTAGGTGCCACCTCACCATAGAAGTTTCTGTAAGTTTTAATCAATGGCTCATACATAGAGTACACAGAGATTTTTATCAGAAACCCTCAAACGAGAAAACCTCTCTTATTTTCATTATATCGAATTTCACCATTCGCCATACAATATATACAATGTTTTTAGGTATTCTGTAAATACCAAAACCCTAATACCTTAATCCAGGATTAATTTACAAATCAGCTAAAAATAGCAAAATCCGCTAAAAATAGAAAAAACTGCCTGATGCACACGACAAAGCTCTAGGTGAAGGGATGATCCGGGGCAGGATCTTTTATGATTATGGTTGAGTTTTAACTTGCATGAATATTTTAACCATTTGAGAATTTAACGAAAGAATGAGGAAGGAAGAGGATTATATCAGTCAAATACACATATGCAGATCTGAAAACAGTAAAGAACAACAAACCATAA
>ML807688.1:79116-95822 GCA_009831015.1 Picea engelmannii | reverse complement strand
ATGGGAATCTTACTCGATTCTGTTTACCATATATGCAATTTTCACAGAAATCAAAATCCAAAGTGCAATTAGACATACCTTCAATCATACCTTTACAGTGTAATGTTCGAAGGCCCTTTTCTCCAATATGCCCCAGTCTTTGATGCCACAACATGGTCTTCTTTTCTGGGACAGTATTGGTCTTGTCTCCTTCATTTTTCTTCTCAAGGACAATAGAACTGTTACACCCATTAGTATAAGTTATTCCCAACAACTTGTATAGAGTTCCACAATGAAATCCCCTCATCAATACCATTGCTCCTCGTACCATCTTGCAAGTGTCCTTTTCAAATACAGTTTTCACTCCTGCATCACTCAACTTGCTTACAGATATTAGGCTCCTGGCTAGTTTTGGAACGTGTAGAACCCCATGAAGAGTTCTAATCCTTCCACCGTTTAGCAGAAACTTAACCCTTCCATGTCCCAAGATTTTTTCCATCGAGTCATCTCCTAGGAATACATCACCACCATCATATTTTTCATATTCAGAGAACCACTCCCTATGAGGAGTCATATGGTATGATGCACCTGATTCGATCAAACATACACCATGGTCTGCATGTGTACTTGTAGATGCTAGGTAAACATCACCTCCTTCTTCAGTGGAGGTTTTCACCTCCGTGGAAGAGGTACTATCAGATCCCTTTGGTTTTTCAACCTTCTTAGACTTGGAATCTTTCTTATAATGTCTTGTTTTACCACACTTCTAGTATTTCCTCAAATATTTTCCTGGGGACTTAGATCTACCTATAGATTTAGATCTCCATCCCGAAGGATTACCAGGGTTCCTGTCTTGGGTATGCCCTCTTACAAATAAAGCATTTGTGTTATGACCATCCATGCTTTTTCGCCTCATCTCTTCAGATAACAAGGATGCAACTACATCCTCATACTTCAATGTAGATTGACTGGTACTACCTGTTGCTACAACCAGATTATCCCAAGAGTCTGGAAAAGAACATAACAAAGTAATACACTTATCTTCTTCTGCAATCATAATATTAACAGATCCAAGTTGACTTACCAGAGTATTAAAGGCATTTAGATGTTCCGTCACAGAATCTCCATCTTCCATCCTAAGATGATACAGCTTCTTTCGAAGAAACAACTTGTTTACCAGGGACTTTGATTGATACAAATTCCCTAACTTATCCCATAGTTCCTTGGCTGTAGATTCTCCCGAGACATTCAACAACACCGAATCTTCCAGGCAGAGTCGAATGGTACTCCTTGCTCTTCTGTCCAACTTGTCCCAATATTCCTTTGACATACCAGTAACTGGTGTACTAGTAGTTTGTGTACTGGTAGGTTGTGTACCAGTATCCTCTGTGCTTGTAGATGGTGTACCAGTAGGCTATGTACCAGGATCCACAGTGATCCATTGTTCTTTGTCTACAAGAAGGTCCTCCATCTTGAGCTTCCATAACTCAAAGTTTTTACCATTGAACTTCTCTATCTCGATTCTAGATGAGCTCGCCATTCCTCTTACTTTACTTGAATCTCCACTGCAAAATCTCCCACTGAACCCAGGTTTATCACAGACCCAAGATAAACTTGATCTATCAAGACCGAGCCAAACCCTCAGCAACAAAGGCGTCCCTCTGAAGCCAAAAATGTGCTCTGATACCAAATGTAAGTTTTAAACCTGTGAAGTAAAGCAATGCATATAGATTCTTAAGCAATACAGAAATTAATCAATGGCTCATACACAGAGTACACAGAGATTTTTACCGGAAACCCTCAACCGGGAAAACCTTTCTTCTTTTCATTACATCGAATTTCACCATTCGCCATACAATATATACAATGTTTTTAGGTATTTCGTAGATACCAAAACCCTAATCCCTTAATCCAGGATTAATTTACAAATCAGCTAAAAATAGCAAAATCCGCTAAAAATAGCAAAACATGCCCGGCACACACGGAAGAGCTCTAGGTGAAGGATCGTCAGATGTATTTGTTGTATCTAACGCACCCATACACACACACATGCAAAGAATATAACATGCACCCAACATTTTCTCCTTCTAGAAGATTCGAGAAAACGCTCATTTTTCCCACATGTAGGCATTCTCGCACCCTAGCTATAGAGAAACCTGCGAACATCTCACACCCTAGCTATAGTGCAACCTGCGAGAATGGGTCATTCTCACACCCTGCCTATATAGAAACCTGTGAACTTCCTTTTTTATAAGGTTTTTGCATAGGAAAATGCAACTTCTTTTCTCAGGAAAAGTTCTTCTCCCTTCTCTCTTTAGGAACTCAGGCCACTAACCCCTCTGAAGGCAACAAATAGGTTTACATCATTAACTATCATAGGGATGATGAAAATAATGTGTAACATAGAGCCCCCCAAAGTATGAAGTTAGAACAAAGTGATAGATGAAATACTTTGTCGAGTGTGTGTAGGGAACAAGGAACAGTCGGTCGGAAACCTGCCAACAAACAAGGAAATACAGTATAATAATATATCATCACTGAGGTAGGAATTCCCATACTCAGAATACAAATGAATCAAAGCATGAATGTCGACATGCGAAGATATGTGTCAAGTAAGACAAGTCATGGCCACCAAACATACACTGTGTATCCATGCCAATATGACTCAAATCTGAACATAGACACCAAAAATACACTGTGGATCTATGTGTTAAAGACTCAAATTTGAACATAGCCACCAGACATACAATGTGGATCTATGCAACAGTACACTGAATATACTCCAACGCAACCTGGATCTGTCAGAAAATATCCAGGGTCTTCATCTCCACCNAGTACGAATCTAACCATGTGAATACATGTGTTGAAGTTGAACATGGTAGAAACCACTTGATTACCGGTCATTAGTGTATACCGTTAACAAGTGCGAGGGAAATCACTATTAATGTCAATGACTCCCAAGGTACACTAGTACAATCCAACGAATGTGAATAAATGAGCTGAAGTCGAACACTCGGCGGAATCTTCCAATCAGGGGTCGATTATGAAAACCCACTGTTGAAAGCGAGGAAACCTGCCATTGAGGCATGCAAGTTCCAAGGTACCAATTAGTTTCTAAGTCTAATTCATGGATAATGAGTTGAATTCGACAGGAAAAGACTCGTCACAGGAGGGCCTTAATGTATCCCACATCAATGACACAAAACAAGTAACAAGATTTGATGTAGATCAGAGTAACAAATGATTCAGGACTGAAACTCAGAGATGGCCGATGCAATAGAAGGCTTAAAGAATGCAGAAATGGCTGACGCAATAGAAGGCTTTTTAGGTTGGACATCTTTTTTAACATATTGACGACACGACAACTGTCTTGGAAACACTGAATCAACAACAAGGATCACCGACCAATTTGTAATCTTATAGGAGTATGATTAGGAGACAAGTGGATTTTCCAACCTAGACATAAGGCAAGTGAAAGGGTGTTATGTTCAAAAGTGACTCTTCCACAAAATACAGGTTTAGACACAATTCTTTCCCAATTTTTCCCCACCATTTCTGGTGAGTACCTCTTTATTTTTACGCAAGCTTGAGGAGGATAACATGTGCTTGTAATGTAAGCTCATCCTTCGGACAAGTCCCTCGGAGTATGTTTAACGAACTCTAGGAAGGAGTGGTTTGTTCCCATGGCGGGTCTATCAATGTTTGTTTAACGAGTCCAGAGATAGAAAACTCTAAGGTTTTTCAAGATTATAGAGTTTGGAAAAACACTTAAAAGAGAACTCTCTCAGTTCTTTTTTCGTAAATTAGTTCGACGAGACCGAAAAAGTGATAAACTATCGCTCATCGAACGTTTTCTTCAAATACTTTAACGAGCGTGAAAAGAACAAGGTCGCTCGACAATCTTTTCATGTTTAGAGAGTCTGAAAAGAGATTAAAGGAGAACTCTAGGGGGTTCCATTTTCGTATAACCTTTACAAGTCCGAAAAAGTGATAAAAGTATACTCGGTTACATTCTCACATATTTACGAGCACAAGAAAGAACAAAGACTAAGCTCGGTAACTTATTCTCATGTATTTACGAGCATGAGAAAGAACAAATACTAAGCTCGGGATTGTTTTTATTCTTACGCAAGCTTTAAAACAAAACAAAACTATGCTTGGGATATATTTTAATTTTTACACAATCTTAAAAACTAAACAAAACTATGCTTGGACCTGGTTTCATTTTTACGCAATCTTGAACCAGAGGAAACTATGCTTGAGGTAAGTGGTTTCATTTTTACACAAGATTGAACCATAGAAAACTATGCTTGCACTTCCCAACGCATAACACAAGGATGGTTGGTACTTAGCCCCCAGCTTAAGAAGCTAGCGGCTCAAACTTTAGCATGAAGTCCAGAGGCTGAGGCTAATGCCCCCCAAGCTTCGTTTCATCCAACGACAAAGGAGAATGAAATGAAGCTTCAAATACTAGACGAAGGACTTGACTCAAATAGAGAGGGGGAAAACTATTTCATTTTTTAACGAGCTTGACACAGAAACAAAAAACTATGATCGAAACCTATGTTTCATTTTTTAACGAGGTTGCCACAGAGACGAAAAAACTATCCTCGTGTGGTTTCATTTTTTAACGAGCTTGAAATCAAAAAACCATGCTCAAAGACCTTTATTTCATTTTTTAACGAGGTTTCCTCAGAGACACAAAAACTATCCTCAGATTCATCTTGATCATAGATACCAAGAGGACAATACTCTGGAAGGAGAACATGTCAAGGGACAAAAATCGTTCATGGCTTCCAAGAGGTCTTCACTGGAAGGAAGAAACACACTCTGGAAGGACACCATGTCGAGGGTCGCGATAGGAGTAAAGAGATTAGGCTCTAACAACCCTATCGAAGAGATCACCGTGTCAACTACTAGATCTAAGTCATCAGAAGTTGAATCCATGGGTGACAACGCCACATAATTGACCTGTGGCGGGGGCGATACTGTCTGCATACAAGAACCATTCAGGGAGGCAATCCAGGCGGGGTCAATGAATGAAAGTTGATCAACAGTCACAACTCATCCATCGTGAGGGAAAGATATCACACGAAAAAGAGTAGACACAATAGCTTTCATGGCATAGACATAATCTCGCCCAAGGAGTAAAGAAAAATCCAAGGGGTCTTGGACTACCATGACATCAATAAAGACAATTTTCCCTCCCAAAGTTACAGGAAACTGAGGAAGGGTCCCTAAAGGTTGATTGGTTCTTCTGTTAAAATCTAACAAATTCTGTGTAACCGGTGCAAGTGGAGGACAACCCAAAGCTTGCCAAGCAAAAGAGGACAAAATACTAATGGACGCACCTTCATCTATCAACATCTGAGGAATGTCCCGACCAAAAAATTGCGTTGTAATCTGGAAAGGAATGTAAGAGGGAAGACTAGGTCCAATTATCACACCCCAATCAAAATGGATGGCCTCATTACTTGGAGGGGGTTCCATGGGAGAAGGAGGAATACCCCTCAGCATGGAAGATTCTGTATCAATGAGAAAAACATGGGCAGTATCGGGTTTACTCTCTAGCGGGAGAGTAGGATCGACCGATGGAGAGATCAGATCGACCACTTGGGTTTCATTCTCCAAGGGGAGAATGGGGTCGATAGGTGGAAACGAATCGACCGCTTGGGTTTCACTCTCTAACGGGAGAGTGGGGTTGACCGAGGATGGGATCAGATCAACCATTTGGTCTACTGGTTCAACTAAGGACGTGACCAGATTGAAAACATGATCAATCGGATTGACCGGTGAAGGGACCGGAGTGATCATTCCATCAACTACAGGTGCTTTGAGAGAAAGCTTGCGATAAGTGGCTGGAAGTTGAGGCTGTGAAATAGTCATGTTTTCCAGTAATTTCGAGGCCTCATCCATACAAGGGAAAAGATGAGTGAGATGACTCTATTTGCATAACATGCACAGGAACTTGACTCTACTTTTCTTCTTCCCAATGGTATCATGACTGGTTGACGGGGGGTCTTCAACATGTTGTTCTGAGGCTAACGACATGGGTTCATGAGGGCATGTAGACCATGCTTCTATAACCTTGGATAGACCAGGGAAATCCTTAAGAAGATGGCTACCCTTACAAAGCTTGCAAGGGTACTTGGGATTACAAGTTGTTTGGGTGATCTTGACATCATCAACACTGCCAGCACGATTAACAGTAACTGGTTGTTTTCCACCATGTTTGACAGTGGTTGGAGGTTTTCACCCTTGCTTATCTTTCTTCTTCTTAATCTTTCTTTTCTTTTTCTTCTTATTCACTGAGTTACTAGTTGCAGAACTTTCACTCGACGAAGAAGATGAAACATGAGGCGACCTTGCAAGTAAAGAAGGCGAAGAAGACCTTACTGGTGAAGAAGGTAAAGGATCAACATGAGGTTGATTCTCTTGGGTGGAAGTGCTTACGACCGAAGCACTTACTGCATTCGGGATTACCTGAGTGGAAAACAACCATACCGGTAATCCAATAGTGAGACCTGTAAGGCTCAAAGTAGCGATGTGAGGAGGACCAATGTTTCCATAAGAAATAAAAACAAAAGGTTCCCCCGGAGCAGGGGTTCCTTCATTGGTCATTTCGGGAACTTATGCCATTAAATAAATCCAACCTAGAGTCTGCTAAGGAAAACAAACAGCACATGCTAAAAATCTAGGAAGCAAGCAAACAAACAAAACCTTCTTACAATGAGCACACTAGTTGGTGATGAAATCCAACGTCACAGGAACAAAGTAAGAAGGGGATGAGATAGATCGGGTGGAAAAGTTACATTGACGACCTTCTTAACGGACTTACACCCTGGTGTAAGCTCCCACACATAATCATGGGTATACCCTCCAAGGATCTCAAGTGAGTTTGGCCAACGTCGATTCCAGGTACCGTGAAGACTTTCCCCTCCACAGTCACCTTGTGTAAAGACCCTAAAGAGATAGGCCACTAAGGTTACCACTGACAACAATTAATCCTGGGGGGACAGTCGACAGTCCAATCCACATGCAAGGGCAGGGTATCTAGCCCGAAATCAACTTGAGAGGCTTCCACTCATCATTGTGGGTATACCTTCAAGTGACCCCCGTAATACGTGCAATCTCTACACCAAGACCAACAAAGCAAGGTGAGTAACTCTGCCAGTCTCAATGCGACCTCATGATTGACCCTTGTTTTAGAAGGGCTTCCGAGGACAAAATGTAATAAGTGGATTTAACCGCTCCCTAACTCAAGATTCTATGTTTGTTTGCAACTTTGGAAAGCTATCTTTCACACCTATTCCAAAGCCCTACAACTAATCTAATGTAGGTTTGCTACCAAAAAGATAAAAATGTCTAATCAATTTTTATGAGCTCTTTATTTTATGGCTGTTGTTACTCAAAAGGAAGATGGCGTGGACAATATGGTGTTTTGACCGACTCGAAAATTATGCAAAGATATGAAGATGCAATCTTTTCATTTCAATGAAAGCTATGCTACGAGAAGGAGAAAACATTTATCATTCCCATATGCACGATGTCCCAAAATATATTAAAATCCTCAATATAAAGATTCTCAAGAAAAGAGAAAAAGGTACTGAACACCAATGCACGATTCATGGCCCCCCCCGGCCATGAGGGGGAAAATGTTTCATAATTTAAGATAAAAAAAATGCCAAGAATCATGCAATTTCTCTACTTGAAATGCAAGGATGCCCTCAATCTAATATAAAGCAAGAAATTAAATTTTTTTGTTTCAAAAATTTCACTAAAATCAATAATGAACTTTCTTAAAACAAAGAAACCCAAACTAAAAGTTTTCTTTTAAAGCGAACTATTCAAAAGAAATCTGATCTTTCCCTAAACAATTCTAAAGAAAACACACGCTTTGTAATTGAAAGACACTCAAAGCAAGAGACTAATCAACAAAGAAAAAGTGGCTAAAAGCAACTCAAAGGATGTCAAGAAGACTATAAGCAGATCAATATAGGCTCTAAGAGTTCAATCCAGTTGTTCAAAGAAAAACTAGGCATCAAAAAATGACAAGATCCAATCCAAAAATTTTACAAACAAGTTCGCAGGCTAGCAATAGAGTGCAGTGCGAGAATTAGGTATTCTCACAGGCTAGACATTGGTAGGGTGCGAGAATTTTGCACCTAACTGAATAGTAGGGTGCGAACATCAATGATTCTCGCAGCCCACTAAAGGGTACAGTGCGAGAATGCCTGTAAACAAGCAAAAATTTGAAAAAGGGCTAAATTTGAGTGAACTTTCAGATCTAGAGAGCCTGGATGGATCTCCCACAGACTCAAAGACCATAAAGAAATCAATCAAAACAAGGGAAACTAGACTAACTAGGAAACAATCCGTTCCCCAGTGGAGTCGCCAATTTTGTTATTAGATAAATTCGTAAGTGCGAACACTAACCGATCTCCCTAGATCCACCTAGATCTAGAACAAAGCAAGATAGAACATGACGCTTTCCTTAGATTCTAACCATTGAATTAAATAGGAGGAAAAAACAAATAACATACCTTATTATTGCTTCCTATGGTATTTGTTTCTCCCACTTCTCTTCAATGCTCTTGTGCAGCCGAGACCAAGACAACACAAACCAACCAAAGTGAAGAAATAACAATCTATTCAACAATCAATCTATGTATATGATCAAGGAATTATACAATAAAACACAACAAGCTTTATAGGAAAGAATCATATTACTGTATCATATTAAATGTGAAAGAGAGATCACAACCATGGCCTTGATGTCATAAGGTCCCTTCCAACTGTCCTTCGTTCCCCACACACTTTCACTCCAAGAATTCTGAGAGCATAGATATGATGATATTCACTATCTATCTTGACAAAGCAAATCTCAAAGCCACTCTAACCAAGCTAATAATTCCAAGCCAATCAAAGCTAACAAGCTCAAGAACCAACAAAGCTAACTTTCTCCATGAGAAATCCTCTCCTTTTATAAGTTGAAGAAGATAAGGTGAGGAGGTTAGGATGATCCCACTAAATAATGAAAGTGAATAAGATCCAAACCATTCGGATGCCACCTCACCATAGAAGTTTCTCCTTCTAGAAGATTCGAGAAAACGATCATTTTTCCCGCATGTAGGCATTCTCGCACCCTATCTATAGAGCAACCCATGAACATCTCACACCCTAGCTATAGTGCAACCTTCGAGAATGGGTCATTCTCACACCCTGCCTATATAGCAACCTGCGAACTTCCTTTTTTATAAGGTTTTTACATAGGAAAATGCAACTTCTTTTCTCAGGAAAAGTTCTTCTCCCTTATCTCTTTAGGAACTTAGGCCACTGACCCCTCTGAAGGCAACATATAGGTTTACATCATTAATTATCATAGGGATGACGAAAATAATGTGTAACAAATGCAACTGTGATGACCCCAGTGGGAACTTCCTCCTTGCGATATTTTTGCAGTAGCTTGTAGTACAATGTTTTTGCTGCCATTTGTGTTGCGGCATCATTGATTCTCTTGATGATGATTCCTCGTGTCCCCATGTCAGTACCGTATTTATTCTTCATCTCCTCTGTAAGTTCTTTCTCCTTTGTCTTATCATTGAGAAATTTCACGGGATCTATGCCCCGAGATGGAAACCCTGTGATGTGCATAATGAGCTCTACGTCTATCAAGATGATCTTGTCGAACCATATGTCCCCGCCATGTGTAATTTCCATCAGTTGTTTGATGCAATTGTTTGCGTACTTTCCCCTACCAAAGTGTGGTAGATCGAGCAAACCCAAAATCCTTTTTTTCTCCAATCCTGTTTCCCACTAGAGTGGTTGATCAATTGGTTCCCCAACCGCATTCACTCCCACAGTCTGTAAGTATACTCTTTGAAAATTCTGAGAAATTTTCTATGTATGCTACATCGTGGTCTGAGTATTTAAGATTCTCGATGTGACCCAACAAGTCTAGTTTCACCTGTACTCCATTTGGTATACATGGAAAAATGAGGGTTACAATGGGTTTCTTGCGAGGTGACCTAGGTACCTGTTTCTTGTCTTTCTTTGGTAGTGGCTAGCTCAAGGTTCCAAAATCCATTGTTTGTACTTTGAAATACCATTCTAGCCAACCCATGACATCCTCTATTGTTCCTTCTAGTGGGTGGTCTGACACAGTTGTTTGGGATTCGTCTGGCTCGACTGTTGCTTCCTGATTCATCATCGTTCCATTGACTCTTGGAGCTACTTTGGTGTTCTTTGGTTGTGTCTCTTTCAAGGTTTCTGTGTCCTAGTTCTGTTGCTCTTCTGCCTCTACTGGCATATCTACATTCATGCCCTCTAGTATTGGTTGTTGGGTTTATTCCACCATGGGTGTGGGGTTCACCGGTGTTGTATCTAGTGACGGGATTCTGTCGATATTAACAACCTCCAGCGACTTCTTTTCACCTTCTTCCAGTTGTACCCATGCCTTGGTTCTAACTCTGGGTTGTTTGGTAGTATAGCTTGCTTCTTCTTGCTTTAGCAGTGCCATGGTGGTGAGTGTTGAACTTTTGTTGAGCTTAAATGTTCTCTGTAACCTCTATGAGCTTTGCTCTTTGCTCTGTATGCGCTCTCGCTCTCAGTTTCTTCTTCAGTATCACAATAACCTATTTGCTTCCATGTCCATGTTTGTATGGAAATTAGATGAAGATTGTTGAAGATGCTACCTTTATTAAGGATTCAATGAACCTCTGATTCCTTTGTACTTCCCATTACTCTCCTTCATCATCTCCATTTCGTGTGATTAATGTGGCATCTCGTCAATCCTTTCCATCATTCAATTCTGCATAACTTCATCATTTCGTATTGCTTTTGTCATCTTTCCATTTCCCGCTTGTTTACACTATTGTCTTGGTCATTGGCCTTGTCCTCACCAAGTTTTTATTCCTAAGTGTGCATGTTCTTTCTTTTTTTGGCGCACTATGCTTCTGTTGGTACTATTTATTATACTTTTTTTTTTTTACTATGCAGTGGGTGGTCGACTGTTCTGATACAACTTCAGTCGGATCTCGTTGATCATCCCTCTAAGTTTTGTTCCTGAAAATTCTTTCAATTGTACATCTCCATCTGTGACAGTTTTTACCTCGTATGGTCCTAACCAATGCATTATGAGCTTTCCTGGGTGTTGAAAGGATTTGTTGTCATACATCAATACTAGATCTCCTTCTTTGAAAGTTTTCTTCCTGATGTGTCTACCATGCCAAGCTTTGTCTCTTTATTTCTTAACTTGTTGGTGAAATCCTGCTAGGATCCGATATTCCTCCATATTCATCAACTGATTTAGTCTTTCATGTACTACTCCTCGCTCTATCATGTGTGTAATTGCTGCTACACATAAGCTTGGTACTAGAAATTCTAATGGCACCACTGCTTCTTGGCCATAGACCAGTTTAAATGGTGTGTTACCTGTCAAATGTTTACACGTATTCCTATAGTCCCACAATATTGCTAGTATTTGGAGGTCTCAATCATCCCTATTGACGTTACAGATCTTTGTCAAGGCATTCTCCAAGATTTTTTTAAATGCCTCTACTGTGCCATTTGCCTGTGGGCGATATGGTGTTCTCTTATGATGATGGACTTCAAACTCTTCATTCATAATGTTGATAGTATTGTTGATGAAGTGCATTCCTTGGTCTCTCATCAAAAATATTGGGCACCCAAATCAAGTAATTACTTGCTCAAATAGAAAGTGGATTGTTGTTTCTACACTGCAATCCTTCACTGGTGCTACTTCCACCCATCTTGTTAGGTATTTTGTCGTGGTAATGATGTACCTTGCTTCTATCCTTTTTTTTGGTGGGTTGATTGGTCCTACAAAGTCTATTGCCCATTTATCGAATGAATACAATGTTACCTGTGGTCATAGTGGCATCTCGTCTCTTCTGTTGGGTTTACCTACCCTTTGACAGACATCACATCTCTGGCAGTACTCCTTTGAGTCTCAGTAAATGGTTGGCCACCATAGTCCTGCGCATAATACCTTGTGCAGTAGCTTTTCCTGTGCAATGTTCTCCCGCTATTCCCTTATGGGCTTCTATTAACACTCTTGGTCTTCCGTGTTCTAACACATATCTACGCAAGATGTTGTCTGTGCCCATTTTGAATAAGTGTCCCATGATCAGTTGATAGTCTACAGCTTAGACTACCAGGTTTTTATTCTGCGCAGTATTTTACTCCCGCAGTGCAGTACTCGTGTTCAAGTACTGAATGATATCTACAAAGTATTCATCAGCGATCTGGACTGAAAATAACTGTGCGTCTGGGAAGTTGTCTTCTAAATTCATAGGTTACTCTCAACTTATCCCATCTACTCAATCCTGTTTTTTTACCAATGACAACGGAACCATTTTTGGTTATTCTTATCTTATATCCTTTCTGAGTTTATTGACCCAGGGTTCATGTATGTTTGGGTTTCCAACAAAGACTCTAAAACTATCGACCCTCCTAGTAAACGAGAAGGCAACACAACGCACAGGGTGCACTGCATCATCTCACTCAAGATAGTCTTAATGGGTGGCTACAATACTCATGTCTTTACAGCCTAGGATTGAGTAAGATATTTGATGACTCTGTATTGCAAATGCTACTATAATTTATTAATGCATTATACCATCATCACTATTTATGCAAGAAATATAATAACCCATTCATTTAACACATCTATATCTATTGAGACAATAAAGAAGTACATGCATTCAATCACATAACACAGTTGTTACCTTGTTTCACCCCCCCTGGGCTACGTCCACAAAGATTTGGCTCTTAGCTATCTTATTATAGTCATTTTGCCATTACAACGTCGTGCACTTTACAATTCTCCTCCGTCGGGATGAGATCTGTTATGAGGTGGACTAGATCACACCAAGCTCCTCAGTCTGCGATCTAACCCTCAAGATCTACCCTCCTCTAGCCTGTCTAGCTCACCATCTTACAAAAGTAGGTCATACAGCAAAATATTACATAAAATTTGATTCACTACAACCATTCTCTCTATAATAACGACTACTCTCTCCAAGTGACCCCCTTATGAAACCTAATTATCTTTATTTATACGTATTTGGCTCTTCAACCTTTACAAAATATTACAAAAACCCTAACACTACCATCGTTAGGTATTCCATGCATGCACGTGTGTTGTTCTTCCTTCCAGCTGTCTCTTTCCTCGTGCACACCTTCTTTCCCAAAATCGCCTTGCTTTCCTCTTTGGTCTGCTTCCAACATCCCTCCTTGAGTCACCCAACTATTGGAAGGGCATCCAACCCATGACCCATTTCTGAGGCCGAAAATCTAAATGTCGCACTTTGACCAAGGTACCTAGTGACAAAAATTTAGGACATCTACCCAAGTGGAAATTGTGGGCTACAATTGCACCTTGATCAGATTTTGTGTGGCTATTGGGAAATCTCAATAGATATTTTAGGATATGCACCCTCTACCCCTCATTATAACTGATCATTTCAACCTTCACTAGTTCCTCTTCTGTTGGCTTCAAACCCCACTATTGAGTGATTTTGGAAGGCCCAGTGCTATTTGAGAGGAAGGACGATACGTCTTTTAGGACATGATCATTGTGTTTTTACTTGTTCCCCCACGCAAACAAAATCCACCTATCCACATGTTTCCTTATTTACAGTTGATTTATGTATGATACTCATTTGATTACATGCAATTGTGAGTTGTATTATCTTGTGAAGGTACAAATTATACAAATCTCTTGTTCATTTATTTCTCTCTTGTCACCATTTTCACACATTCACTTTGCTAGTCGGAAACCATAGGTGACCCACAGAATCCTCATCGTTCTAAATGCTTGCAAAATCTTCCTCTTGTTTTAGGAGTTGTCCCTAGTCTTGCTAACTCACCGACTCAACCATCTCACACCCCTATGAGTGCTGCTATTTTGGGATCAGATTTACTTAGTTCCACTTTTCTTGGGTCCAATTCCCAAGGCCATCCATCCACTAGTTCTCCTTTACAAGGAGGTGGGGGGTAAACTTCTTCTCAAGGGATAAGTACAACCCCAATAAATCCCTCTCAATGGACAGACCCACCACCTGCTCACACAATGGATGGAACTAATCCTCCACCAAATATCCCTATGCCATACTTGGCATCCCTTGACATTTATGATTTAACCAAACTCACGAATGATCCCATTTTGCATGATCCCACTTGGCCCAATATGCCTACCAAACTACCTTTAAATATTCCAAAGTTTGAAGGAAAACCATGGGAAGATCCCGCCAACCATGGTATGACCTTTCACTTATGGTGCTCTTCCAACAACATCATGGATGATTCCATCCGCTTACAGTTTTTTCAATGTACTCTCACTGGTTCCTCAGCCAAATGGTATGTGGATGAAAAATCAGGGTCCCATGCGACCTTTGAATCATTGGAAAAAGGTCTTTTTGTCCTTTTTCCAACTACCAGTTCGTCACGATATTGGATTACAAATTCTCTCAGAGTTCAAAAAAAATACTATTATCCATATAGCCAAACACATACATGAATGGCGTCGAGGTCGTAGTTTGTGTAAAGCAAAAACCACCAAAGAACAATGTCTTGTTTGGTTTCTCAAATCACTTGTCTCTATTATTGCCAAGGATGTAGCATCCACTTTTCCTCAAACGAAAGAGGAGTCCATCATCAAGGCCCAACAATTTGACCTCATATATTCTCAATCAGGTTACTTGTACATAGTGTTACCCGATGCACCCATACCCATACCATTTGGACAGAACAAACCTGGAATGTCCCACCTTGTGGATGGATTGATTAGTTCCATGATGCACTACAACCCTTACATCCAACTGCCACCCATTTATGGTTCACCTCCATATCCACAACCATATGGATGGACGTCTTACTACCCTTCTCCCACTCACCAATATCCATATCTTGTTGTTCCCCCTCCACCAATGGGTGGACCCTCACTGGTACCCATGATGCGTTCAACCTCTCAACCAAGTTCGGGTTCACCTTCTACCTCTACATATAACTTGGGAACTAATGAAAGCGCTTCAACTTCCTATGCGCTCTATGGATCATTTCCACAAAACAATCCATATTTTTCATTTCCTGGTCCTCTATAGTCAATTTCTCCTCCACCTGGACAACCCCATGCCAGTGTTAATTTTTTTCATCCCTCTATCATTCAACAGCTTTAGAATTTTGAATAGTTGAATATGGAAAGTCCATCCCATTAGCTGAATACTTCCAAGAAGAAAGGGAAAAATTGAAACAATAATAACCCAGGACCAGGAAGAAATAACCTCCAACAAAACCATCCCACTGGGGGTAACCAGAATCAGGGCAACCAGAACCACCAAGGGGACAATAATAACAAACGACAAGGGAATAACAATAACAATCTTATGACTAAATTCCCTTGCGCTCTATGTGGTGAGTATGGACATGATACACACCACTGCCCCTAAATTGTTGACTTCAAATGGATGAAAGAATCCATGAACATGCAACACCCTCCAACATCGCCTGCCCCTCAGTAGGCCCCACAACAGTACTTGAAAAAACCACCTTCAGCCGTTTTGAAAAACTCCATTCCACACCAAGGTGTGATGAATACCCAATAGGAGGTTTACCCTGATCCACCCCAAATGGGGCAGTATCAAAACCCAGGTCCCAATCAACCTGGAAATCTGGTCGATTGCAACATCCTCCTTACCAGTGAAGAATAAATTACTTTTCAAACACGCAGTCACCAGTATGGTGTTCCTCTTGAATCCACCCAAAACACCTAAGAAATGGCTCCAGCTACATCAAAACCACCATTGATGATTCCACACCCTAACACTAAACCAAATCCTTGTATACCCCATATCTCGTTACGAAAGAATGTCCATAACCCTCATGCTAGGGCAACACATAACTATAGTCTGGTCAATGACTTAGACCAGTAACCTACAACCATGTCTGTATTGGAAATCCTCAAAACATGTCCAACTCAGCATAAATCCTTTCTTTCCACTTGGGGGCAGTCAACCCGGCGGATACTAAACTCATCACCTTTGATCTAGATAGCGGAGAACCAGGCCTCCCCACCTTGGTATCTTTTTAGATACCATTTAAGATCTAGAACATCACAGTACATCGGTGTATCATCGATGAAGGTCCATCCACATGCATCATATCCAAATTCACATGGAAAAATCTTGGCTCACCTGAGCTAGTACCATCTTCCATCACCCTTAGAGCTTATGATGGTTGACCATCATCCCCTGAAGGTATCTTCCAAAATGTCCTCATCGAACTCAGGGGAAAAATTATCCTCATTGAAATTGAATTTATCGATGCCCCACTTGATTACAATATATTTTTCATACATAGCTACATGTATGTTATGAAGGAATTTGCCTCTTCTGTGTTTCGAACAATGATGTTCCTCCACAATGGGAAAATCATCGCCATCAACCAATTTACACATTATGAGGCTAACCATTCTGCCAACATTGATAACATTCTTCTCGTTGCCCGCACTAGCTCAGATGCTTATTCGGTCATCGACATGGGTCCCGACATTTTCAAGGACCCATCCTTGTTGGGGGCACACCATGGAGTGCCACCCCTCCTACAACCTTCAACACAAGTGTGTGTAGTATCTTCTAATGGAACAGATCCCAGAGCCACTACTCCTTTCATGGAGGCTTCTCCTCACATCGAAGTTCCACTAGCTG